>PVIR01006271.1:5550-67228 GCA_004026965.1 Petromus typicus | reverse complement strand
TTAAGGAAATACAAATTCCCATTAAAAATGTTGTTAAATAGACAAAATGGCTTTACCTTACAGATCACTATGAGTCTGGAGCGATATTTAGATTATTATGTCAGCTCTCAAAGATTTGTTTTTAATATCGAGGTGAAGAGTTTCCTTCAATCTTTACTAACTTTTGTTTTCCAATTTTTGTGGTTTAAAAAGCCAAGCCACAAATGCAAAGGCATTTATTCATCATTGTCTATAAGCCATGCCACATAGTCTTGAGAGAATTTTATAAACTGATTGGTAAAATCTTTACATACTAAAAAAAATTAAGGAGAATATGGATACTAACAAGAAGCACAAATTATAAAACAAAATATTCGTGACTGATACATGTCACCCCTGCCAGACAGGTAGAAACCAGCCAAAGGCACCATCTGCTTTACTATACTGCTTTGTATGGCTTGCAGCTTTTGGACACTTGCCAGGCTTAGGAGTAGAGGATGAAAGAAATGAACTAAAATTCAAACTCCTCTCCTGACAGCTGTTTCAGTCTTCAGCAAACACATCAGCCACAATGCTTTCCGCTTCAGAGAGTGATCTGTGACAGCCACCAGTAAAGAACAGAAATGACCCTCAGCATTTGAGATGACGGTGGAAATATCTGACAAAATAACTTTAACCTTATTACATATGCTGATATCTCTGCCATCCATTTTGAAGGATAGAGCACTTCGAATTTTATAAAACATGAAATGACATGATGTATGTTCATAAACTAAGTATACCAAAATTAACGATACAAATTCAGTGATCTAAAAAAAGAAAAAATAAACATCTATGATCTGAAAAAAACAGAAGTGGACAGAGGTTTGAAAGAAGGAGCCATTGTAGTAATGTCAGCAATAAACTTGTGCAATGAGTTTTCTAAGAAAAATTTCCAAGTATGTTTATCCCATAGTTGACAATGTCAAGTGTCTAATAGCAGGTACCACAGTAGTACTCGAAGAAAATATCAACAGTGCCTGTCTCATAAATTAAAGTCCCAATTTGATTCCTGGTATCAAAAAAAAGAAGGGGCCAGGGATTTAGCTCTGTGGTTCCGACGCGTGTCTTGCAAGCACAAGGGCCCAGGTTTGAGCCCCACAACCACATACAACAATGCCAGGCGTGGAGACTCACACCCACCAGCAATAAGTACCACATACCACAGTGCCAGGCATGGTGGCTCATGCCTGTAATCCTAGCACTTGGGAGGCAGAGGCAGGAGGATTGCTGTGATGTGAATTTGAGACGGAGCTCAGGGCCAGCCTGACTTACAAAGTGAGACCCTGTCTTCACAAAAAAAAAAAAAAAGAAAAGAAACATCAAACACAGTTGCTGTCCTAACAGTGTTCACTTGTTTTCTCCCTGTTAGACTGCAGCAAAGTAACAATACTCTGAAGTACTACAGACATGGTGAGGGTAAAAGTACTGTCACAGGCATCTTGTGAAAAGGGAAGAAGGTTACAGCTATAAAGGCCACTTTGAAATTTTTAAGTACAGTGGTTACTAGTCATAAAACTCAAACAGTAAGAGATAACATGATAAAGCTAACACTGGCCTAAATAACTAGCATTACATGCTTTTCTCTTTTCAGTACCAGAAATCAAACTCAGGACCTTACAAATGTTTGGTAGGCAGGCATAGTGCCACTGAGCTACATCACTAGCCCATTAAATGTTTTTTATTCATTGATTCCTCAAACTCCCTTTCATCAGAGTGTAGGAAAAGTGGTTCCTAGTGGCATCTTGTTTAGAAAATAGGCAAACAGGAAAGGTGCCTTGAACAGAAAGCAAAACTGTGGCCACAGCGCTTTTGCACAGTGGGGTAACCTCAGACTGTAAGGTGTACTCTTCTTCCTACTTTTCCTTGGCCCAAGCTCCCTTTCCAGAGCCTGTTTCTTTTCCTACCTTTAATAAAACTTTCTAGTACTACATGTTTTTTCCAGTACTGGGGATCAAACTCAGGACCTTGCACTTGCAAGCAAATGCTACCACTAAGCTATATCCCAGCCCTATTAAAAAAACCCAAAAACCTGATTTAACTTGGCACCCTAACCACTAAGCTATATCCCAGCCCTATTAAAAAAACCCAAAAACCTGATTTAACTTGGCACCCTAATTTTCTTTTTCATTCATTAGTCTTTAGGTCAGATAAACACTAAATATTACAAAGTTTATGCTTAATTTATCAATAAATTTATTTGTAAGGTTTTGTTGTTAGATGCAATAAGATGAAACATATAATTAATACCTGTCTGTTTGAAGTTAATACACTAATATGAAAACAAAAAACCTTTCAAGGGAACAAGGACAAACAGCACACTTTCATGCAACTAAACAAATAGAAACCTGGCGGATATCCAGGCCCTCGACTTGTCCTGCTACTCTCTACTCTCAGATGCTACCTTTCAGTTCACCAAGCACACACTCACCAGCTGGCCCGCCAGCAGCGGCATATACTCGATGATAGCCAGACGCACCCGCCACTTGGCATCTTCAGCCAGTTCCACTATGGCAGGAAGAAGGGACTGAGAGAGCTGACGGATTCCAATAACTTCATTAACACAATCCAAATTGGAGATGATATTTAAACGAACTTCAGGACACTATAAACAGACAAGCCCCCAAAGACCACATTTAAAAATAATATCCTCTGCACAAGATTCTCCCATAATAACGCAGTAAATACTAACGAAATTTTCAAATTAGAAAGTTTCGACTTTTTTTCAAAATGAAGAAAATAAATGAGGCTGAGGATCTAATTCCTCATAAAATACTTGCCTAACAGTATAAGACCCTGGGTTTTAATCCCCATCACCACAAAAAAAGTAAAGCCTTAAAAAATACTGAATACACAAATAATGCAAGACACTAAATATAACTGATCTTAACTAGAACTTCCAATGAGAAGTCTATGAGATGGTAAAAAACATAGGCTTGGGAATTTCATGTACTCCAATCTTTATCTGCCACTGCTGAAACCTCAGGCATTTTACCTCTCTGTGCTCAATTTCCTCAACTGAAAAATGGAGTAACAGAATCTTATTATAAAATTATAACAGTAATATAAAGTATTTAGTATCACACAGCATATATAATCACTTGATATTAGCTACCATTATAATTTTTGATATTATATTTAAACTTAAATAAAAAACTTTTAAGCAAAGATTAGCTTTAAAGATAAATCATGAATATAAAGCAAAAATCTGCAGTGAAGACAAATAGATTTTTTTTTTTTTAAAGTAGCAAAGTTTCATTGAAGGTAGGAAAAGAAACAGGCTCTGACAAATGAGTTTGGGCCAAGAAAAAGCAGGACTAGATGTACATCCTATAGCATGAGGTCAGCCACTGTGCAAAGTGAGCTCTGAGTCCCTATGTCTATTTTCTGGGGAAACTGTAAGCCCAAATCTAAATGCAAGGACTATCACAAGTTTATAATGATGATTATGATTTTTTAAAACATAAAGTTTATGATTTTTTAAAAATTTATTATTTCTAAAATCCTTTTCCACAGTCTGGAGACCTATTTTAGTGAAACTCTAATCTGAAATCTGATTAAATCGAAGACTAATAATGCAATAGAAATTACAGATACACTCACCTCATCCTTCAACTGAGCTAAAAAAAGAGGTAGAAGATGTTCAATAGTATTCTCCTTGCCCAAAATGGTAGATAATCCCATAATTACAGAAGCTAGAGCTATTTTGACATGTTGGTTGGTATCAGATACTAATTCCTAAAATAAAATCAAAATTAAGACTTGATTTACAATACAACAGAAATCTCCATACCATCTCCCAAGAAATTTAAATATAGCTCTATTCCAATACTGACTGACTGACAATGCTTTCTTCCTCAGAGCATCTGCTAGATAACAGAATGAAATATCAAAGAACATTTTATAATTATTAATAAGGTATTAATAAGTGGTAAATAATAACATGACGATTTAACAACTGTTCCACTTATCCCTTGTCCACATTTAAACTCCAGGAGTTTTAAGGTAAGAGAACAAAAAAACTGAGTCAAGGTTTACCTTCCACACTGGGCAGAGTGAAACAAACTGAAGTTATATTTACCTTTATATATGGCAAAATCTGATTCATAATTACAGTCTCTCTACCTTCAGTAGGCAAGTTCTCACAAAGTTCTAAAGGAAGATAAACAGAAAAAGTGTATTTTTATTAAGTCACTTACAAGACACAAAGGAAGAACTCTAGCCAGGTTTTATCAATAGTTACAAGTTAAATTACCTCATATATTTAAGCAATTAAGTTCCAAAAAGGAAAATGACTCAGTCTAAATGAAATAACCTATCAATCTTTATTTAATGTATATCCATCTGACCTGTAAATGTTTTGGTTTTTATTTTGGCTTTTTTGGAGACAGGGTCTCACTTTGTACTTCAGGCTGGTCTTGAGCTCACTACATAGCCCAGGTGAAACTCAAACTAACAGCAATCCTCCTGCTTCTCTCTCCCAAGCACTGGGATCACAGGTGTGAACGCCCACACCTGACAATGTGGTATGTGGTAACCGGGGATGGAACTTATTAGGACCTTGTGTTGCAAGGCAGATGCCAGAACCACTCAGCTAAATCCCCAGCTCTATAAATGTATTTAAAAAGAAACGAGACAAATAAATTTTAAAATGTAAAAGCTTATATGACAATGTGACATTTTCACATAATGAAGCTATCTCTCTGAGACACTGAAGAATACAAACTGCAGAACTCACTGCCATTAAAAAAAAAAAAAAAGATCAACAAAATTAAGTGTTACAACACAAAGTAAACCAGCTAACCTTTTACTTTGTGAGCAGCAGCTGCTCGGACTTCAGCTTCACAGTCTTTAAGTAGATTCTGAAAGGCGGGGATGAGGTCACTTAAGGTGATTTTAGGTCCCACAGCTTTCTGGAGCTTTAAACAAATTTGTACAAGTTTTAATATATACTAACTAAATAATTAATAAATATAAAACTGTAACCTTCAAGTATATTTTATGCAATAATATTATCTATTCAACAGAATTAATTCCAAAACTTTTAGGGTAAGGGCAAATCTGATGGGTATTTATTTTGGTTTTCTCCTTTAAAACTTAAAAATGCCAGTGCAGTAACTTTACCTCTGAAAATTTGTCAGCTACCATATAGCGAACTCGCCAAGATTTATCTTCAGCTGCTTGTCGAAGGGCAGGCATTACCAAGACCTCAAGATCATCCTGAGACAACAACTGGGCAATACTGACACAAGCTTCCACAGCTAGGAGACGCACTGAGTCCTAAAGAGACAAATTTCTGTTACACAATGTTTGGTGAGCACCAAGGTACTCTGTATGGTGTGAAGTAATGCTGCTGTGGATACTGTTTTTAAAAAAAAAAAAAAGAAAAAAGTCACAGTTATACCACATGCAGTTTCATGTCCTCAAGCCTTGAAACAGCTGAACAGTTGATCCCTCTGGAATGGAATGCAAAAGCCATAAAGATAGAACTGACTGCATTATAAAGTAAAAAGGAAACTATCTTGGCTGGAATGCAGGATTTTTTTTTTCTAATGGAAGAATAAAAATCAAATTTAAAGAATATTTTAATGATACCTTCAAAGCTTTACTGTAATTAGGAAGTCAAAGGATAAAAATAAAAATTACACAAGTGTAAGTTATTTACAGCATTGGAACAAAGAAAGGTTCAAAGATGGTCAGGCATTTAGCTCAGTGGCACTGTGACTGCCTTGCAAACCCAAAATTCTGAGTTCAATCCTTGGTACCAGGAAGAAAATGGGGGGGGGGGGGTTGTCGAAGAAAATTACAAAGGAACCTCAGTTTTCAAAATAACTCCATTTGGAATGGCTGTGATAGGAATTTAGACATAAGACTATGATTTAGAGAAGAAATACAGAAAAAATGGAAAGTAAATAATTTTTTTAAAAATATGTAAATGTTGAAGATCACTGGATATAGTACCCTATACCTGTACTCCCAGTAAAAGGCTGAGGCAGGAGGATCGTGGTGAGTTCAAGACCAGTCTGCACTACAAAATGACACTCTGCTTCATAAAAACTAAATAAATAAAATAAATGTTGAAGATTAAAGAGACTAACTTTAAGGTTAGTAAGTCTAGAAAAACAGCAGAAAAAACTAGACATGGAGCTACTGAATTCAGAGGTCCAAATGTAAAATGCCAAGTGCCAACGTGACGCTTATGTCTTTTGAATAAATGGAATAAATACAATTTAGGAATTGACTCGACTTAGGAATTCTGGATATGTAAGTAAAAAAAGAAAACATGAACATGTAAGCACCCTGAAGAAATAGGATGAAAACTTAATGTAGATACAATTACATACCACTAGATACACATATGCAATCAGAGATAAAACATCAACTTTCTAAAATAATACAAATTTTAAATATCATAAATCCACAACAATAACCTATATGACAAAGCCACACTCATTCTTCTGTATCCAAAATAACAAGCAAAAAAGGAAGGACTAGGTTCTTGGTACTGGCTACACAAATATTTTTGGAGCTTCAAAATGAAGCTAAATCAAGAAACTACTGTTATTTACTGAAATACATGCCAACAAATACTTTTCCTTCCAGAAATCCTAGTTTTTCTCCCCAACACCTTCTCTCATCCCAGAATCCTCTCCATCTCAGCAACGACACAACCATCCAGCTGTTCAATCCAAAAATCTCAATCTTGATTCTTTCCCTCACCCAATACACCAGTGTCAATTTTCTCAACTCCGCTCATATGCAGCTGTTCTCACCATAAAAGTCTAACTGGTTTTGAAGTGTTCAGCTCTCCCCCAATTTAGTTTCCACCCAGAAGCCAGCAAATGATCTTTGAAAATATTAATTACACGATCTCACAGCCCCACTCAAAATCTGTGTAGTCGCACCGCTCCTAGAAAAGGAAACCCAAACTCTGTACACTGGCTTAAAGAACTGCCCTTGCTTACTGTTTCCTCCAACTTATCTCTTACCACTATGCCTCTTTTGACCACATGTTCTAACCAAAGGATCTTTATACTGCATGTCCTCTCTCCTGCAAATTCTCTTTTCTGGAAGCTCTGACCATCTAGGAAACGACATGAATAACATTTTTCTCTCATGTCTCAACTTACGCCACTTTTCCAGTCCTCTCAGTCTAGCTAGTCTAGAAAAATCCCCTATAATCATTCCCTATTGTCACTCTCCTTTGTTTTCATAATAGTAATGTCAAATATGTCTGTTTATTATTATTTTCTCTATTAAAATGTGAATTCCTTAAGAGCCAGGTCTCTGAATAGTGCCTAATTATACAGTAGGTGTCCAATAAATGCTTTTTCAATGAAAGAATAAGTCAAAAGTAGTTATTCAATTGGCTGTGAGAAGGAACGTTGTTTTGCAATAAAGCATTTCATACATTTTGAGCATCAAATGCTGCTTGCAGTAGCATACAGACTACCATCTATGAAGTTGTCTTTTTACTCCCAAAATATCAAACTTAACTTTTATTAAGACTATAGGTCAATAGTGGAGAAAATAGTGGCCAAATCCAGGCAAGATTTCATAAATAAGGTTTTACCAAACTCTACAATGTTGTTTACACATTCTCTATGGCTGTTTTTGCACCGCAGCAAGCAGAAGTGAGCAACTACAATGGAGACTATTTGACCAACAAAGTCTAAAATATTTATGATCTGGGGCTTCACAAAAGAAGTTTGTGAACTTTGGAGGAAATACAAAGGACGAAAGAAAATGTTAGGTTATACTATGGGAAGTGTAATGAACAAAATTCCAAATGAAGATTCTCAACCTGCAGTGGTTCAATGTGGTGCTCATCATCTTCATGTGGGTTCTGAGTATTTGAAATGAAGCTATTGCCACATACTCAAATGATTTCAGAATTTTGGGGTTAAATACAATATATATTACTTTCATCTATTTCTACTTTTAAAAATGGAGATGACAGAAAACCTAAAATTATAGATAGCCAAAATTATATTTGTTAGCTCTGTTTTAAACCATAATGTTTTAGGTCAAGATAAGGTTAGTGTTACAAGAATGGTAAGTGGGAGAGGCAGGGATTCTGTGTGGAAGGCTAGCCTGGGAGGGTTTCTGGGATAGTGGCTGTGAAAGTATGACTCCTTTCATGGATGAGTTGTAAGACAGTCCCATTTTATAATAATTCATTAAGTTGTATATTATGTGCTTTTGTACGTTATTTCAATAAATACATATATTTTTTAGTTTTTCTGAGACAGGGTCTCACTTTGACGTTCAGGCTGACCCTGAACTCACTATGTAACCCAGGCTAGACTCAAACTCTCAGCAATCCTCCTACCTCAGCCTCCCACGTGCTGGAATTACAGATATGAGCCAGCACATCTAGCTTATCTAATAAATTTTTGAAAATTATTTTAAAAGATTTACCATCTTAAGGAGAGCCTAGGGATTTAGTTCAGTGGTTCCACATCTGCCTGTGAAGCGCAAGGTCCAGAGTTCAATCCCTGGTACCACATACCACAGTGCCAGGTGTGATGTCACACACCTGTAATCCCAGTACCAAGGAGGCAGAAGCAGAAGGATTGACTGCCAGTTCAAGGCTAGCCTGGACTATATAAGTTCAGGGTCGGCCTGAACTACAAAGCCAGATTATATCTCAAAAACACTAAAAAAAGATTTACCATCTTTAAATTCAGAATCAGAAAATGAGACTTATCAATGTATCCTGGTGCTCCTAATATGTACATGTGAACTAATTCTAGAGTAGGCTATAAAAAAACCAAGAAAGACTCTCCTCCAGAGGCCAGGAACTTGGGGTATGACTCTTCTAGGCACCATTACAGAGAGGTGGCAGACCTTAGCTATAATGAATGTAAACACAATTCCAAAAAGAATTCAAATCCTGATTTTACCACAGCCAACTATAACCACAACCAACTACAGAACCTTGCGCAAGTTGCTCTATGCTATCCTTTCTTAACATGTAAAAAAGGGGTTATCTATCAAATAGGGATTTCCTTTTTTATTTTTTGGTACTGGGGATCAAACTCAAGACCTTGTGTTTACAAGGCAGGCATGGTACCCCTGAGCTAAATCCCCATCCGTAATGGGGATTTTCTGAGGACTGAATTAGTACAATAGCTACTTAAAAGAGATGTTAAGAAGCACCGTCAGCTCCCTCCTATCTACAGGTTCCCCATCTATGGATTCAATCAACCACGGACTGAAAATACTCAAGAAAAATATCTTTTCTCTGCACTGAACACACACTTTTTTTCTTCTTGTCATCATTCTCTAAAGTCAACAACTATTTATATGACATTTAATTGTCTTAGCTAGTATACGGGGAAGCACTAGGAAGGCAGTTGAGTGGTAGAGCACTCAGCTAGCATGTACAAGGCCCTAAATTCAATGTCCAGAACAACAAAAAAATAAAGCACATAGGAAGATGGGCCCAGGTAATACACAAACATGATACCATCTCACATAATAAAATTAATACACAAACACCATACCATCTCACATAATAGAATTAATACACAAACACTATGCCATCTCATAAAATCGAGCATCTGTAGACTTTCTAATCCTTACATGGTACTAGAACTAATCCCTACCTCCTTAATAAAGAAGGATATCTACTAAGTACTTTACTTAGATGCTTGCTATTTTATTATTTCTATGCTAAAGACATCTACGACTTTGTGTACCATGAATGGTGGTGAACACTTGTAATCCCAGTACTTGAGAGACTGAGGGAGAACTAGTGTGAGACAGCTAAGCTACATGGTGAGTTCAAGCTAAGCCTGAACTACATAGCAAAACCCTATCTCAAAAGCAAACGAACAAAAAAGAAATCTACATCCTCGAAGTTAGAATTATTACTAAATGCAGTAATCCCATTCAGTAGTGCAGAGATAAAACAATCTTCTTAATACATTCATTCTACATTTTAGTGTATTTTTGAAGGTCAAAACACCAGGAAACATTACTCTACCATATTACAATACAGCCTGCAATTCCCAAGGGTATGTTATCCTCCACACAGCTTTGGTCTTCCTTTCTAATTATGGCTCCTATTTCCTCTCTGACTTCCCCTGCTTTTAATAGCTGCTAAGGTCAGAAAGAAAATTATGGTTTGGTTAAGAAACTTGAGCACAGTGAGATGAGTTGTAACAGGCCAAAATTAAGTTAACTTTATATATAAAAAGGATTCTAATAAACAAAACAAAACACTCAACGTAATGTTTCAAATGAGCTGGCTGTGGTGGTTCACAAACCAGATACTCAGAGGAGGCTGAGGCAGAGAGATACGAAGTTCAAGGCCAACCTGAGGACCTTAGCAAATCTGTGTCTCAAAGTGTTTTAAGGGACATGTATTGAGCTTACTGGCACTACACCTGACTGGCAAGCACAAGGTCCTGAGTTCCATTCCTGGTACCAGGGTAGTGCGGGAGGTTAGAAAGGATGAAAGAGGACCAAGGTTTAGCTCAGAGGTTCTGGTGTGCAAGATCCCAAGTTCAATCCTTGGTAACCATGTACCACAATACTGGGCATGGTGACTCACACCTATAATCCCAGCACTCGGGAGGCAGAGGCAGGAAGATTGTTATGAGTTTGACGTTTGCCTGGGCTATACAGTGAGCTCAGGGCCAGTCTGAACTACAAAAGTGAGACCTTGTCTCAAAAAAAAGGACAAAGACATAGCTCGGTGTGCAAGGCCCTGAGTTTAAGACCCAGTACCATTAAAAAAATAGGTTAAAATGCTAGAAGGAAGGAACACACCTGTGCTACTTAAATACAAGTTATTTACCTGTTCATCTGAAGCTAGATTAGTGAATAAAGGGACAATTTCAGTTTTCACACTCTCTAATTCCAAAACTTTTGCAAATTCACCCAATTTGGAAGCAGCTGCACGTCGTACCATTGGTGTATCATCTGAGCACAAGGAACGGAAGTGTCTGCAACATAAAACAACAAAAGTATTTTGTTAAGCACTGATTTAATATACTCCACAACATCCACACAGAAACTTTAGGTTTCCTCTTACAAATAGCAGTGATTAGATCTGTAACAAAAATAAAACACAGATATATTTAAAGGAATAATAAAAACGTTATTAATTCCACTATCCTAGAAGCAGTGACTCACTGGTACCAAGATACTATCTTGTGTAAATTGTTAGCCAAGTCCCCAAAATCCCCTAATACTAAAAAATACTAAAAATATCTTACTGTCTAATTTCTGCCTTGACAGCATTTGAAACCCTGGGATAACAAACACTGAATAAACCACATGCAGATGTACGAGAGGTAAACCAATCTCCACTCGCCAGACGTTTCACCAGAGGTACAAAATGAGCTTCCAGAGCAACAGGAGCATGCTCCTCAGAGATCTGCCTCAGGGACTCCACAGCCTTGTCTCGGACAACAGTCTCTTCCACAGTTGCCAGACTTTCCAAAGGAGGCTGAAGAGATCAAAAGGAAAATGAAAAAAAACCTTAATGAGTCAGGTTAGACACAGATACCTTTAAAATGACTGAAGGGAAACAGCACACACAGCCAGAATGTTAGCTACACCATACCACATGGTTACTTTCAGTTCACACAGTGATAACATATGGTGTGGCCAACCTAAAGACACGACTTCTGTAGAAAAGCCAAGATCCATGTCCCAGATGGCAATTCCCAGCTGGTGTCTACAAATGACACAGTAGAAGGGATTAGACACAATATTACTATTACTGGAAAATGAATCATTAAGTTTAATGTGTAGCCAAACCGAGACAGGACTGTGCATACTTTCTTCAGTGTAAATGCAATACAACCAAAACTGGGCATCAAATTATACAATGGTATTCTAGCAGGTCACGGGGCCCACAGCCTTCTGGGCACTATTTTACTGTTCCTGCTGTCTACTTGCTCCACACCATCACTTTATCCTGCCTTCAAAAAACACTAAGTACGAAACTTTTTTTTCAAAATATATTTAGAATGTTTTCCTTAATCAAAAAGCAGGTTTGGACAGAACATCAAAGAGTACAAAAATAGTAGGAATTATTACTTATAGCCTTAGAAACAGAAGAGATCAAAGGGGCTGATGATCTGAACTAGAATTAGGACTGAATATGACATTGCCCAGTGTAAAGTGAAACAGGCTGGTTCTGTACCTTTCGGGTTTGTAATGGTCCAGGTATGGCATGCATAAGCTAAAGCATAAAACTCCATATAAGAACTGACCAACAGAGTGAAACAGATGAACAATGATTAAAGGGAAAGAGCTAAATCTGCCTAAAACAGTAATGTATTTCAAAAACTGATAAATATCAGAAGTAGGTAATACTCAGCTTTCAAGACGGTTTATTTCAGCAGACCACTGAAAAGGTAACTGTGTCTGACTTTCCAAGGTTTTTCAACTGTCCCCTGCCTGATCATGAAGCACCAGGGAATAGTCTATCACAACTATAGTTTAGTTTAGATCAAACTGTGCAGAATCATTTCCAAGTTGTCTCTTTTTTTTTTTGAGACAGGGTCTTGCTTTGTAGTTCAGGCTGGCCTTGAGCTCAGCCTCTTACTCACATCACAGCAATCCTCCTGCCTCTGCCTACCGAGTGCTAGGATTACAGGCGTGAGCCACCACGCCGGCACTGTGGTCTGTGGTACTGGTTGCTGCTGGACGTGAGTCTCCACACCCAGTATGGTATATGGTTACCAGGGATCAAATCCGGGCCCTTGCACTTGCAAGACAGGTGCCGGAACCACTGAACTAAATCCCCAGCCCCTTTTTTGAAACAGGATCTCACTCTGTAGTTCAGGCTGGTCCTGAGCTCAGCCTCAAACACAGTAATCCTCCTGCCTCTGCCTCCCGAGAGCTGGGATTACAGATATGAGCCCCCCACCCAGCATTGTGATATATGATTCTGATTGCTGGTAGGTGTGAGTCACCATGCCCAACCCTATTGTATGTGGTTACCAGAGATCCAACCCAGGACACCTTGTGCTTGCAAGGCAGTAGCCTGAACCACTGAGCTAAATCCCTGGCCCTGAAAGTTGTCTCTTGACTTGAACTCTGCCCACTTCTCTGCCTTTTTCCTACTGGTTCCTGATTATTATTCTTGCCTACTCCAGCCCCAACTCTGGACACTTTGGCAGTTTTGAACCCAACAAGTTTCGTGTTTCTAAGCCTAAGAAACTCATTCTTTAATAAATGATTATTATTGTATTCTAACACTGAGGATAAAAAAATGTGGAAACAAGGATATTAGCTGTAAGGAAAGTTTACATTGTAATAGAGGAAAACACAATCAACCCAAAAAAAACCCCAACACAAAACAAAACAAATCAAGTAGATGGTGACTAGTATTTGGTAGAAAAACAGAACAAAATGAGAGCCAGGGTTTTAGCTCAGTGGTACCAGCATCTGTGCAAGCTCAAGGTCCCTCCTTCAATTCTCAGTAATCACATACCACAGTGCCGGGTGTGGTGATAAGGAGTGACTGTGAGGCTATTTCAAGATGGATGATCAGAGAAGGCCTCAGAAGATGAAACAAAGTGGTTATGACAAGAAGCTTCAAAAGCTAACCTTTCATTAGAAATATCTAGAGCAAATATCTCCAGGCAGTAATGAGCTGGGCTTACTCAAGGAATAGAAAGAAGAATATACAGTTATCAAGGGCTGGGGATTTAGCTCAGTGGTTCCAGCACCAGTCTTGAAAGCACAAGGGCTGGGGGTTCAATCCCTGGTAACCACATACAACAATGCTGGGCATAGTGGCTCACACCTGTATTCTCAGCACCTAGGAGGTAGAGGCAGGAGGATTGCTGTGAGTTCAAGGCTGAGCTCAAGGCCAGCCTGAACTACAAAAAAGCGAGAACCCGACTCAAAAAAAAAGAATAAAAAAAGAGTATCAAGGTGGAGTGTGATCCATCATAATCCTACAGAGGCATGTTACAAACAACAAGGTAGAGTCTGGATTTTCAAGGAGCCACAGAAGGCAGTGATCCATCTGTTGAGTAGAGTCAACTGTAGGGGTCGGAAGAAGCAGAGGGAAGCAACTACAGATATCCCCAAATTTCAATGGAATTAAATTATATCCTAATAAACTCACTGTAAATTAAAAATGCACTGACTATTCATTCATAACCTACAAACATCAGGTCAGCCACACAGTACATGGAGAGTAACTGTCATTTACCCTTGTGATCATGGTGCAGCTTGCTGTCAGTGTGGGGAAGCATGTAAGTATTGTACATATAAGTACTGTTTGTTAGACTGAGAAAAGAACAAAATTCAAAAAGTATAGTTTCTACTGAATATGTATAATTTTTCAACAGAGTAAAGTCAAGAAATCCGAAACTGTAGTTAGGAAGCTACAACAGTAACCTAGAGGAAAAAAAGGTTCTAAGTTTAGACTAGGGCAGTAGTAACAGGTGGAGCAAAGAGAACAGATGTAGAATATATAGAGACTCTCTAGAAGTTACTAATGTATTAGATGTGGGGAAGAAGAGAGAAAGGATTAAAAAATATCTTCTAGAATTAGGGATAAGCCTACTAGCACTGTGCTTGCCTAGCATGTGGAAGACCTTGAATTCAATCTCAGAAAAGAAAAAGAAAAATTCTAGGCTTGGGTAGATAGTGACACAACTAAATTAGAGCTGTATTTTAAGGAAAGACAAAACATAACTAGAGAGTTAAGGTTTCCAATTTCACAGCTAGGTGTGCTGGTAGAGGCCAATTCCACCACACCACACAGGAAGATGAGGCAGGAAGCTCTACATGAGTTCAAGGGCCAGCCTGGGCTACATAGAGAGTTCAAGGTTAGCCTGAATTAAAGAGCGAGACCCTGTCTCAAAAAACAAAAATCAGGAGCCACGGATTCAGCTCAACGGCACCACACCTGCCTGGCAAGCACAAAGTCCTGAGTTTGATTCCTGGTACCAATTTGAAGGGGAAAAAATATAAAATAATTAAATTCTTTCCCTCCCATCTCTGACCTAGTATGTTTACCATGATGCAAGAGAAAGTTCTTATATTCAGTCAGAAAAATAACAAAGGGTTGAATTCAAAGTGCCTACGTTATTTGTTCTCAATTGCTAGCATTATGACTATTTGCCTATAAGAAAAGCTGCACAAAAAATGTATTAGGGCCAGCGATTGAGCTCAGTGGTACCGGCACCTGTTTTGCAAGCTCAAGGCCCCTAGTTCACTGCTCGGTAACCACACACCACAGTGCCAGGAGTGGAGACTCATGCCCAGCAGCAATCAGTACCACATACCACAATGCCAGACATGGTGGCTTCACGCCTGTAATCCCCGCACTCGGGTGGCAGAGGCAGGACTGCTGTGAGTTCCAGGCTTGCGTGGGATACATAATGAGTTCAGGGCCAGCCTGAACTACAAAGAGAGACCCTGTCTGAAAAAAATAAAAATACTGTACTGGGTCTCTCACCGAGTAACTTATTATTTATACTATAAAAATTCTAGGAGGAGCGGAGTTGTAGCTAGGTACTCACCAGCAGGCAGTGGGCAAATTCAGGACCTCCCACTAGGCCAGTGAAATTTCCCAGTTGCTCAGCAAGAGCTAACAAAACTTCATCTTCATCATAAATTGTATCTGGAAATGACAACAAATGGATGTTCAACAATAAGAAGATGTGGCCGAGCTGGACACTCACAAAAAAGTTAAGAGTACTCAGCAAGTAGTAAGATGATGCAGACCCAATCCTAACCACATTTTCTTCCTGCTCAGGCAGCATCTTCCTGAATCTGTTCTACAGAATTAATTAGAAATCCATGCCCCCACATCAATTACTTTCCAGTTTGCTAACTGGTAAATGTTTGAATACATCCAGCTGTACGTTATTATGTGCTCTGTTCTGCTTTACACAAAAAAGTACCAGCCTCGGTTCAGTATTTAATGATATTCCAAACAAAGACAATTACCTGTAAGGAATGGCAGTAGTTCAGTTCGGGTCCTTTCTACTCCAAGTGCTAGAGCAATTGTGGACAATTTTTTAATACTGTTGAGTCGGAGCTTTAAAAAAAAATTAGTGGGAAGAACAACAAAGTAAAGAAATTGTTGCAATTCATACCAAAAAACAGGAGGCAAACAAAACAATGAATATGGTAATAAAAACCAGACTGAGTAACTTTCATTATCCAGTGGAGAATTTCCGAGGAAAAACCGAGGAGAGAGCTTCGAACAGAAATGAATGAATAACAACACTCAGGAAGTGATATAATTTTTACAAGAGAACTATAGTAACAGTGAAACAGGAGAAATGGTTGAGTACAACTCCTGTCTTTTCAAAGAAAAGTTCCATCACAGCTGACAGACGACTCATCTGGGCTCCTCAGCCATCCCACCCGTTCTACCTAACAAGCCCAGCCAGTTTCCAAGCGAGAAAGAAGGCAGACGACTGCATTTCAAGGGCTCCCCGGCATCCCGAAACCCGCAGGCCGCCCCAGCCTCCCAGCTCGCGGAGACCCCTGCACCGCCCTGAAGGAGCGCAGACGTGGGAAACCGCCGGGGAGCTGGGGGCCGCGCCCACGCCTGAGGGCCCTGGGGAAGGGGTGCCGGAGAGGCCTCGGAGAGGGTAAGAACCGGCCACCACAACCCATTAGGGTCTTTCCCACCTCCCTCCACGTTTCTGCTCCAAATCCGCCTCTTTCAATCCCTTGGGCCTTTCGCTCAAGGCAGGGCCCACCTTCCCACTTTGCTACCACGCGCCCCGGGGCGCCTGCCTCAGCGCCTCAGTCCAGTACTGTACCTGCACGTCCTCATTGCGGAGCTCGTCGATTAGAACCGCAATCGGATAGAGTGAATCGTCTCCATCTCCCCCAGCTGACCCTGGGCCGCTCCCGGACCCCACCGCGCCCGCCATGTTCTTCCTCTTCTGGGGAATCGCCGCCTGCCGCCTTGCGCCCAGGCCCCGCCCCGCGCCCTGGCCCCGCCCCGCGCCCTGGCCCCGCCCCGCGCCCAGGCTGCTTTGGTTGAGGCCCGCCTGTGCGCTCTGTGGAAGTGGAGGAATGGAGCCTCTGCCTCGCTGATGGAGGCTCACACCTGACCTACATTGCAGGAGTTGTAGATCTGAATTCCAGAAGAAGGGTGGGCTGAGAAAACGAATGGAAGCCCTGCGGCCTTGCCCCAGCCGAAAGAAACAGGGGCAGGGATTCATCCTTCTACTTGTGGTCCTCAAGAATGGGAGAGCTGAGGATCCGTGCTTGGATCTCATAGGACTCGGGCAGGTCCTACAGGGTGCCAAGGACAGGAGGAAAAGGGCGTTAGCGCCTCCCCCAACTTCATCCTGGCGTGGAGCCACTGGATCTGAGGCCCTGAAGCCTCTCCCCGGCCTCAAGCCTACACCGAACCCCTCCACCTCTTCCTTCGGCCGCTTTGCCAGCGTCGTGGTTGGCTCCTGCTCCCAAAGACAAATAACGCGGGCGGTGAGAAAAAATGAGAACAGTGCTGTCCAAACTCCCCAGTCAATATTTTTTCCATGCAAGCTGTTTAAAACATGCTGCTCTCTTGTTTTTGTGTTTCTTTTCAGTTTGGTACTGGAATGGTGCCTTCTGTTGTATTTTCGCCCTCCCATTTTTTAGCTCTTTAGCATGCAAGAAGTAAAACAATCATCAAGCAGAACTAGGACAAGCTTTAATCCTTCCAAATTGGGTGGGATGGCTACTCTGCTGGTCACGGGAAAGCCTAAACTGGCCTCTTTAGACCTCTAAGAACGCTGAAAGGCAGCAGGAGCAGACAGGGACTAGGAGCTCTTCCCCACACAACGAAATGCTAAGTTTTCACTTACCTTTCAGAATATCACAAAATAATTAGAACGGTTGTGTTTGTCATGGACTGGAATTAAACAATCTAGGGTGATAACTGCATATGACGACCACAAGCTCCGAAGTGATACTTTTAAAGGTCTGATTATTAAAACTGTCACATTAATCATAAATGCAGTAAGGAAAGACCTTAAATGCCAGCCAGCTTGGCCAATTTGGCAATTTAACAAGACTGTCTTCAAAAAAGAGGGAAAAGCCGGGCATGGTGGCTCACTCCTGTAATCCCAGCACTCAGAGGCAGAGGCAGGATGACTGCTGTGAGTTTCAAGCTTGGCTGGGCTTACATAGTGAACTCAGGGCCAGCATTAAGTGAGACTCTGTCTCAAAAAAAAAAAGCAGAAAGAAAAAGATGTAGAAGAATATAAATGTAGCTCAATGCACTGGCCCTGGATTCAATCACTAGTACTACAAAGAAAAAATAGTATTAATAAATGCAATTTAGAAGGCAAACTTTTTTAAAGCATAGGACTCCAGGAAGTTAAAAAGTAGATAAAACTTTTGATAGTGGTAAGTTTGGGACCCAATAGTCCTGAATAGTTTTCCTCAAATTAGACCCTTGGAGATGTTCTTCAGGGTTTTATTTTTATAATATTTTAGATTTGCATAAACATTGTGTTATTGGGATAAGTATTTTATAAATCATTATTGCCACATGACTTCAGCACGTACATTTGAATGTGCTTTGTTGCTGCTTCTGTTGTTCTGAGATAAGGAAAAAAGAACATAGGTGAATTATAGCAAAAGAGATGCTTTTGCGCACACAGTGAAAGCCATCTGATGTCCTGGAACTGCACTGTTTCAGTAGTACCAAAATAAGTGAGAAATTAAGCTATCAGAGGCATGTTCAAAAGAAACAGATCTTAGCGGGGCCTATCATAGTCACAGCACAGGAAGGGACAGGTATGATGCCACATGCCTATAATCCCAACACTCAGGAGGCTGAGGCAGGAGCATCACCACAAGTTCCAGACTAGCCTGGGCTACAGAGGGAGTTCAAGGCTAGCCTGTACTACAAAAGTGGGACCTTGTCTTTAAAAAGAGAGAGGGAAAAAAAACTAAAATGTGGGGCCAGGGATTTAGCTCAGTGGTTCCAGCGCCTGTCTTGCAAGTGCAAGGGCCCAGATTCAATCCCTGGAAACCACATACAACAATGCCAGGTATGGAGACTCATGCCCACTAGAAATCAGTACCACACACCACTGTGCAGGGCGTGGTGGCTCATGCCTGTAATTATAGCACTTGGGAGGCAGAGGCAGGAGGATCGCTGTGAGTTTTAGGCTGAGCTCAGGGCCAGCCTAAACTACAAAGCGAGACCCTGTCTCAAAAAAAAAAAAAAAAAAGACTAAAATAAAGGTTGTTTTAGTATCATTTGACATATTACAAAACATTATTTGTCATATTAAATTTCCACTATATTAACTTAAATAGTATTAGTCTTGTGGTTTTATTTGGAATGAATTTGTAAATCTGTTTTAGTTTTTTAGCTGTATAAGACAGGGATTTAGTTCAGTGATTCTGGTGCCTGCCTTGAAAGCACAAGGTCCTGAGTTTGATTCCAGGTACAAAAAAACAAACTCTGATCCAACAGTAGGAGCTGGAGCTGGGGAGTATAGTTTAGAAGTAGACCATTTGCTTAACACATGTAAGATCCTGGGTTAGATCACTAGCAACACAGAAAGGAAAATCATAGAAATACTAGAATAAGTAAATAAAAAAAGAACTTTATACTCTTATTTTATATTTGTAAAATTAACACTGAAGTAAGAATAATTTGAGAATTTTCAGGATTCTTGTCCATGAAAAATGGGTCCATATAGTGCTGAAATTCGAGAGACAGAGAGCAAGAAGGTTTTTAAATTAGTACTTTACTAGTTAGAAGGTCAGAAAGGGTTCCTACTCATATGGAAAGGACAAATCTGTTCCTTAAAACTTTATGTAAAAAGGCTTCAAAAATGATAGAGAAGCAGATTAATTCAGTTCCACCTATGTATATATCATAATCTAGATATTCACTCAGGCTTCGAAGTGCCTTGATACACTGACAGAAGCTGGCACACTGACGCTAAGTGATTTTGTCTAAAAGTCAGGTATGATTTGCTTACCCACGCATAATGAAGACCTAAGGAATAATTATGATTAAATATGAACTCACAAACTGAGACAACAGAGCTCAGAAAATTGCCTGGTGTAAGAACTGCCAATGGTGGACTGCAGTGCCCGTCTCAGTCCCTGACTCCTGCTGACCCACCTCTCCTGTGCCCACTGTCCACCCCCTCTTCCCAATAAACTCAGCTAATCACCTCTGCTTTCTGCTCCAGTTACTGTGAAGCTGTGAGAATGAAGCAGGTAATAAACACAGAGATGCTAATAAATCCTTCAATAAAGAAAGTGGTTAAAAGACTGTAACAGAAAGAAGCTATTTGAAAAACTGGGCCAAACTGTAAGGCAGTCTTCTGAGGAGGGTGGCGGGCTGACCATGTGAGTCACCCAAGATGTCTGTTAAAAATGCAGATTCCTGGGGCTGCAGGTGTGGCTCAGGGGTAGGACATGTCTTTAGTACGCATAAGCTCTATGTCCAGCACCAATAAATAACACATGCGTCATCGAAGCCTCTGTTCAGATCTACTGAATCATAGTCCCTTAAGAATGGAGCCTGACATGTTGTCATCTCCTCAATGAGCCTAATGTGCATGACATTTGAAAGTCATTCTTTTAAAAGATTCAGCTGTAAAAACAAGTTCCATGTCAATAAACAAGCATCTGCTCAGGTAAGATCTATATTTAGATCTCTGTCTCGAAAAGGCAAAGACCACTTTAGCCGGTTCTCAATAAGCAATTCTGTGCGCCTGTCCTGTGGTTTTCCAGATTAGAAAGGTGATTCCCCTCTCTTGCTAGATTCCTGAAGTCACTGGAGCACTGCTGATATGGCGACTTCCACGTCCTTCTCGCCTGTCTGTTGCTCCTTTGGGTCTCTCTCCACTTCCCTCACACACCGCAAGAAACAAGTGAGGGGCCAGGAATTTAGCTCAGTGGCTCCAGCACTTGCAAGCACAAGGTCCCAAGTTCAATCCCCCATAACCACATATGACAGTGTCAGGCATGGTGGCTCACAACTGTAAACCCAGCTCTCAGGAGGCAGAGGCAGGAGGATCGCTGAGTTCAGGACCAGCCTGAAGTACAAAGCAAGATCCTGTTGAAAAAAAGAATGAAAGAAAGAGAGAGAGAGAAAGAAAAAGAAAGAAAGAAAGAAAGAGGAAGGAAGGAATGACTGAGCATCAGAAGCCATTGTGAGATCAGTCTGAGGATTAAAGGCACCCTCAGGACACAAAAGCAGAATTCTGCTGGGTGTGGTAGTGTGCCTATAATACCAGCACCCAGAAGGCTGAGGCAGGAATACCATAAAAAGTTCAAAAACAGTGTTGGCTAGTAGTGAGTTCAAGGTCAGCCTGAACACATAGTGAGACTGTCTCCAAAAAACAAGCATAGAGTTCTGACCTCGACTCAGTTTACTCATCCCATGTGAATCAAGGAAGGACAGATTAGACTTACTCAGTTTGTGTAAGACAAAGTACCAAGAATGTGGGAGGGCATAAGAATATGGAATTAAAGCCATTAACTGTTGTGCTTAAAACAGCTGTAACTGTCACAACAGAAAAGGATCGATCCTGGAATCCTGTGAATCCTGAAATCCTGTCGTCCTCCTTCCTGCTCCTTGGTGCAGAGACTGACAAAAATGGGATTCGTGAAAATGCTAAGGAGTCCCTCGCAGGGAGAGAAAATCAAGTGCAGGAGGCCTGAGAGTGATTTTCCTAACGTGTTGCCACATTTAAAGGGCCACGAGGGGAGTGGCAGGTGGCCCAGTCCACGGAAAGAAAGCTGTAGCACACAGAGCTATTTTCCAACTACAGTCCTCCCAGAGGTCTGCAGAGGATTGGTTCGTGGTCCTCTCTGCCAATACCAAAATCCAAGGGTGTCCAAGTCTCTTGCTATAAAATGGCATTGTATTTGTATTTTCATATAATCCATGTACATAGGCCTATGGATTTTAAATCTTCTCTAAATCATTTATAGTACCTAATACAATGTCAGCACTGTGTAAACATGTTCCTCCTCTCCTCCTCCTCCTCCTCCTCCTCCTTCGGTTTTTTGAGACAGGATCTTGCTGTGTAGTTCAGGCTGGCCTTGAATTCACAGTGATCTTCCTGCCTCAGCCTCCCAAGTGCTGGTATTATAGGTGTGCAGTACCATACCTGGTAATATAGATACTTCTTTTTTTTTTTAATTGTAATCTTTATTGGTACATTACATATACGCATCATGATTGCACTCCATAATGGGGAGTTGTACCAGTATAAGACACAACTTAATTCTCATTTTTTTCCCATAGTCTTACCCACCCTACCACCCCCCTATATACATAAAATTTGTTTCCTTTCTTTCTTGTTATAATCTCATTATTTTTCCCCTTTCACCCTATTTCACTTTGAGCATTTGCTATTTCACAATATATAACATACAATGCTAGGACTCATTTACATCTTTATTTTCTCACACCAGAGAAAAGATGCGATATTTACCTATCTGTGACCTATTTATTTCACTTATGAGGATGTCCTCAAGGTATGTCCATTTAAGTAGAAATGATTCAAACTTAATAGATACTTCTAAAGAATACTTTCTTTCATGGTAAATCAAATCCATAGAGGCAGAACCTGTGTGCAAGGAGGAACACACTGTATCATCATTTAGCAAGATGACGCTGGTAAACTGATTGCAGGACTGTATTAAATTCTTCGCGAAGTAGTAATTATCACTATAACATTAATGATACACTTGCTTACACTGTCATCATGTGGTAGAGCTCAAATGTCTGCTTGATTTCACCTCATAGACCTGCTTTCTATCATTTGTACTTAGTGTGATGGTGCCAGAGAAGCCCTCAAAGACTGTCATCAGTACTATTTCCTGAGGAGGTACAGACAGGTAAGAAAACGTTGCAGACAACTGAGTTTTGGCAACAGGGGACTCGAGCCTGAAAGAATGAAAGAGGGACACGATTCAGGAGAACTGCTTCGTGCCTGCTAGAAGACTTTCTTTTCTCTCTCTCTCTCTCTCTCCCATCTCTCTCTCTTTTTCTCTCTTTCTTTATTTCAGTCCAGAGCCTCACACAGACCTACATCTGCAGTCTTTTTTTGTTCTGTATTTTGAGATGGCCTCACTAAGTTGCCCAGGTTGGCTTCAGACTTGTCACCCTCCTGCCTCAGCCTCTGGGGTAGCTGTGATTACAGGAGTGCATCGCCACACTGTTTAGATATTTTTTCCATTGTAAAATAGTTCTCCCTCTCAGGGTTGTGAGGAATAAAATGATAATGTGAAGTGCCTAGTTAATAGGAAGTACTACACAAATGTTAGAAGTTGTATCATTTATTACCAAGTTCACTGGGTCCAACACCCGTGACACACAGGAAGAACAGGTACAGCCCAATGAAGACCGTGTGAAAGCCTCCAGCTCCCTCAGGACGGCAGTCAGAGTTAGTATTTCCTTTACCCATTAGGGTAGATTTAAACTACAGCAAACCAGTTCAAACAAGAACGTTTGACCTTTATCGAGTACTGTCTTCTGAGTCCTAGTACCAGTTGTAACGTTCTCAGGACAGAGTTCCTGGTTGTCTTGCTAGACACTACACACAGCTCAACAAAAACCCTTGGCTATGGTGGTAAATGAAAAGGCCAGGTACGTAGTGTTATAGAAGCTGCAGGTATAATTTAAATTGCAAATATTAGAAATAATAAATAGCTTCTAAATGAGTAATTGTTAGTAGATATTTAAAAAGTATCTTAAGGGTTAGGGAACTAGCTTAGCAAAAGGGTCCTTGCTTAGCATGTCCGAGGCTTTGGCTTAGATCCTCAGTACACACACACACACACACACACACACACACACACAGAGTCAGAGAGAGAGAGAAGAAAAAGAAAGGCAGAAGGAGGGAAAAAAATTTTAATGTCAGCCAGAACAGTGTCCATAATATCTTGTTATCTGTATAAAATAAAACTCACTCATATGCATATAATATATATTGGTTGGTTATAGCAGGGTAACTGCATACCCAGGAAACAGACGTGGAAAAGAGATTTTTCAAGTGTAGCATGTGTACTTTTTTACTACGCAGTAAACTCCAAATTTGACTCAGCTGTCACCCGTTTTTCCACTGGTGCTCTTTTTCTGTTGTAGGACTCAACCAGGATACCACACTGCCTCTAGGCTTTTTGGATTTTGAATCATTCACAAAGATTATCACCTACTGCAATACACAATCCTTAGCTGTTGATTACTGTACTGCAGGACTGCACTGACCCCTGCTACTCTAGGCTTGGCAGCCACAGGCACGTAGGTGCAAAGGCTTCTCCAGCCCCAGCACCCCCAGCCCTGCCATGACCAGATTCCCTTCCTCTCTCTTATTTTTGTGAGCCTCTTGTCACCGTGTCTTCTATCTGACCCGGCCAACAGAAGCAGAAGCTTTGGGCTGTGGGACACACCGCCTCTGGGCTCCAGCTAGACGGAAGCATGGCTTTATAAAATCCAGGCTTGCTTCACATGCTCTTGCTCCCCTGAAAGCTTTCAGTTGTACTCTACCCCGAGGACGGCAGTCCTGCCCACTTCTCTGACTGCCCTGCCCGTGGAAGCCTTAGGAGGAAGTTGCAGGAGTTCAGGAAGGACTGATGCCAAGATCTCTGGGACGTGCTCTTCATGTCATGGCAGAAATCCAGGTGAGGCTGTAATCAGAACCCAAATTTCCCCTAATTTCTAGGGCTTTAGGAAATCAGCTCCCTCTGATCTCACTCTGAGATTAGCGAGGTCTTGGTGTCCTAGAAAAGCGCCTCCCACGACTAACTGCATAATCTGTGCTCTGTGTGTTCCCGGGACAACCTTCACGCTGTGGTAAGTGGAGGTGGATTAAGAACGTGATAAGTAAGTGAAATGACCTGACTAGATCCTGTTCTCTCTGTCCACCTAATCCTCCCATGTTCTGCCTCGCAACATCCAGGGATCAGGTAAAGAGCTGTGGACTTCAAAGTGGCTGTGGGGCCGGGGATTTAGCTCTGTGGTTCCAGCATCTGCCTGGCCAGCGCAATGTCCCGAGATCAACTCCCTGTACCAGGTACCACATACCACGATGGCAGGCATGGTGACTCACGCCTGTAATCACAGCACCCAAGAGGAAGAGGTAGAGGCAGGAGGCTTGCTGCAAGTTCAAGCCCAGCCTGGGCTGCACAGTGAGTTCAAGGCCAGTCTGAACTGCAAAGCAAGACCCTGTCTCAAAATACTAAAATAAATAAATACATAAATAAATAGAGACTATAGGGCCGGGGATTTAGCTCAGTGGTTCCGGCGCCTGTCTTGCAAGCGCAAGGACCCGGGTTCGATCCCCGGTAACCACATACTTATACTGGGTGTGGAGACTCATGCCCAGCAGCAACCAGTACCACATATCACGGTGCCGGGCGTGGTGGCTCACACCTGTAATCCCAGCACTCGGGAGGCAGAGGCAGGAGGATTGCTGTGATCTGAGTTTGAGGCTGAGCTCAGGGCCAGCCTGAACTACAAAGCGAGACCCTGTCTCAAAAAACCTAAAAAATAAATAAATAAATAGAAACTATAAACTCATGGTTAAACAGGCTTTTGGTGTTTTTTTTTTGGATGCCAGAGATGGAACTTGGGGCCATGAGCATGCCAGGCAAGCACTGTACTTCTGCACTGTACTCCCAACCTCTGGACTACATGGGTTTAAATCCCATGTCTGCAGTTTTCTACTGAGGCTGTGTTGAGCAAAACAGAAAATAACATCTCAGAGCACGTTTCTCCATCTGTGAAAGGAGGTTAATAGTCATCACCTCATAATGTGATTGTCAGGGTATATGAAAAAAAGCAGCTCAAAACCTCCAGACATAAAGCAGTTTTTTCTTTTGTAGTGCTAGGGATCAACTCTACACACTCATGCATGTTAGGCTAGCACTCCACCACTGAGCTGCACCCCCCAACGTTTAACAAGCATTAACTGTGATTGTATTATTTCTTTATGCAACCAATCTGAGTCTAAAGGGTGTATCTATTTTTTTTTTTTTTTAAAGCCAGAGATGGCAGCTCAAGCCAGTAATCTCAGCACTCTGAAAAGCAGAGGCAGGGAGATGACAGGTTAAAATCTACCCAGGGCAATTTAGCAACTTAGACTCTGTCTCAAAACAGGGGTGTGTTGTGGTAGGAGTATAACTTAGTACAAGGTCCTGAGTTCAATCAATCCTCATGGGACCAGAGGAAGGTATTTGAAGGCTTTTCATTCCCCAGGGCCCACGCTTTGCTAAATGCATTACCTCTTACTAAGCCTCTGTTCTGTAGATGATGTGTTGACACCCAATGGAGAGACTCCTGGATATCCTGTATTGTGTTGCCTTTGATAATATCAGCAAGTTAGCAGTGGTAAATGAGGAATGTGTGTGTACTCTGACCCGCTCATATACGAGAACTTGGAAACAGGCAAATAGCTGGTACGTGTTCCTAAGAGTAACTGCTACCCCATCAACCCAGCGTGTCAGTTATGGTATTACCTACAAACACAGTGTCATAGCAAATAGAACTGAAATTAATGGAGAAGTGTCAACTTTTAAACTGTTGACCAGTCGGGAAACCACTGTTGTGATCTGCAGTTCATCCCCTAATAAATTATGATCTGGCTTTGTTTTATCTGTTTGGTTTTGTTTTTTGTCTCATTTTATTTGATTTTTCTGAGACAGACTCTCACTGTATAGTTCAGGCTGGTCTTGAATTCACTATATAATCCAAGCTGGCTTGGAATTTGGGGCAGTTCTTCTGCCTCCCAAGTGCTGGAGTTACAGACATGTACCTCCATGCCCAACTTTATGATCTGGTTTTCTCCAAGAAGTGTTGCAACTATAGCACAAGCATGCCATGTAGGAGTACAGATTCAAAAAAATGTATTTCAATTTACACTGGATTAATACCAAGAATACTCAAGTACAGGCATGTGTCAAGTTGCTGAAGGGAAAGGCGTTTTGAAATTTTTAAAAGGAGTAGGACGCCCTCTGCCGGACACAAGAAGAGCTTCTCTGGCAGCGCTGCACGCGGGGGCGCCTGAAGTTGTCAAGCAGTTAAGTAGTACAGCAAAAACAAAACACACATGACAGCAAACTTAAACTCTGGGGCTATTTTTCTTTTTAGAAGATCCAATGATCAAATACAGAAAAAGATTCAAGGAAAGGGGGAAAGGCTGAGCTGGAAGGAGTGTTTTACAAAATATAGCACTGAAAAACCAGCCTCTTTTCTTCCCTATCTCCACCCATGTTTCCCAAGAGAATGGGAAGGTGTTAAGCAAGCTAAAGGAAGCTCTGACATGCTGCTAGGAGGAACACAAGAAAGGGGAGAGCACCTTCCGAGTGCTGCCCGCTCAGCTCACTATGTAGCCCAGGCGAGCCTCGGACTCACAGCCATCCTCCCGCCTCTGCCTCCCGCACGCTGGGATTACCCATGAGCCACCGCGCCACATCGGGCTGTTTTCCTGAACACAGGTCCCACCTCAAAACTGTTCCCTCTCGCCTAATAAATCAATAGAACAGCACCGCATGGGGCTGAAGTTGCCAAAATGACTGTTTCTTTTTTTCTAGATGTGATATCATTCAATGTACTGAGAGGAGTGGGTCAATGGGAAGAGAACTGTAGTCAATTATTAACATCCATTAGCTATTTCAGTGCCACATTAGTTAATTGTTTTCCAGTGAGAGAGGGCACAGGGAAAAAGGAGAGATAAGGGGAGAAAAAGGCTTGTGGAAGTGAAGGGCCGAGTGACCAAGGGTCAGAATTAGAAAAAGTTATAAAACCTTCTACTGTGTAATCATTTTGCTCTTTGGTGCGAAGTTTGCCTCTCAGGTTGTTTGTTTTGTTTCTCTGCACCAAGGGTTGAACCCAGGCCCTGGGACTGAGCTGCACCCCAGTCTTTGATTCTGAGACAGGGTCTTGCTAGATTTCCTGAGTGGTACTTGAACTTGTGATCCTGCTACAGTGCTGGGATTACAGGCACGCACCCCCATGCCCAACTTGACTGTCTTTATCAAGCGCAGTAGTGTTCGACTCTTGCTAGTAATCTTGTAGTATTAGAAAAATTATCTAAGCAGTTTTTTTTTTCACCAGAACATTTATTGGTCCATTTCAGATACACATGAGGATCACAGTCGTCACAGGAAATTTGTACCTGTACATGATCACTTTGCTTCCTCCCTTTTTCTCATTCCTCTCCCCTCCCATCAACCCTTCTCATTCACAAAAGATTTTTTTCCATTTTTTTCCTTGTCCTTTCCTTCCTCCCTCCCTCCTTTTCTTGTTCCCTTTCTCCTCTGAACATTTTCTTCCCATTTCTCAATGTCCATGATACATTTTGGTCTTTATTTCCACTTTTGGTTTCTCACATCAGAAAAACAAGGAAGTATTCAAACAGATGTGTCCAATTTCTCTCACTTAAGACAATGGTCACTAGGTACAGTAAGGACTTTTTTAAAAAGTGATGGCAAACCGCCCCCCCCACTACTAACTCAGAATTCCCTGGAGTCACCCAAAGTATGGCAATTTTATTTATTTTATTTTTACTTTTTGGTACCAGGGATCAAACTTGTGACCTTGCACTTTGGAGGCAGGTGCTGGAACCACTAAGTGAAATCCCTGGCCCGAGTATGGCACTTTTAAAGGGTCTCAACTTGTAAGCGCTGGTGGAGAACTGCTATTTATACCTTACAGTTCCACCAGCACTGAGAGCAATGCTGCTGAAGCAGCTGATAAACAAATCTAACTCTCCACAATGGAAAACTTGGGAGCCATAAGTTAAAGTGGCAAACCGAAGGGCAGGAGTACCATTGCCAAATCCTTTTTTTGTAGGCAAATGCAGATCAAAGAGCCTGCAGGCAGGAGATGTGGGGGCGGGGGGGGGGGGGACGCAGTCTCAGAAAACCCCTGTCTGGGGAAATCTGAAAAGCACACTCTGCTGGGCCACAAGGACCATCAAGACACCACCTGCGTTTCACTTTTATCTCCAAGTGCAGAATGTCAAAGTAAGCCCAGAAACTAGCAGAAACAAAAACACAAATCTCTACCTAATCTTGTAAGTAGCTGATGAAGATACTTGAAGATCCATTTAAACCTTAAGAAAATAAATAAATGGAGATTTAGCTCAGTGGCAACGCCTCCCTTGCAAGTGCAAGGTCATGGGTTTGATCCCTGGTACCAGGAAAAAAAATAAATGAAAGCTCATTCTCAGGAAAAATATTACTTAAATCGAACTATTAAATTACCACAAACTAATTATTTTACAAAATGACAATAAGAAATTTCCAGTTTGTCCTTATCATTATAGTTTCACAATCTTATCCCCAATCTTAATTTCTTACACTTATCAAACTGTTGTCACAATTCGTTTAAACTGAGTGTGGTAGC
Source organism: Petromus typicus (assembly GCA_004026965.1). Taxonomy (NCBI): domain Eukaryota; kingdom Metazoa; phylum Chordata; class Mammalia; order Rodentia; family Petromuridae; genus Petromus; species Petromus typicus. The sequence goes on along the minus strand of PVIR01006271.1, from coordinate 37,878 downwards.
ACATGCCTGTAATCACCGGGGGGGGGGGGGGGGGGGGGGGGGGGGGGGGGGGGGGGGGGGGCGGCGCAGGGGCTGAGGCAGTACGATCACCGTGAGTTCAAGGGCTGCCTGGACTCCATAGAGAGTTTGAGGCCTAAACTACATAGCCAGATCCTGTCTCAAAAAAACTAAACTAAAACCAAAACCATTTGTTTAAACTATGCTGAACTCTACAGCTGAAGAAACAAAACAGCTTCCCATTTTAAAATCACTTTGACTTGGTATTATTCAACCTGAATATATGACTGCAAAGTCAACCTAGAGATGTTCTTTGTCTAGCAGGGCACAAAGTGGGTAAGCACTCTCACAAAGGCTGCCGGAAGGGCTTTCAGACCCAGCTCACTCCAAAGGTCTCCTGTGCTAGGTCTCACCCTCCAAAGCCAAGCAACAGAAATGGTCAGCAACAACACTCTCTTCTCAGAAGCTACTCTGAGGAATCTACTTTTGTGCAGAAGCGTATATACTTCAGGAAAATTGCTAAGTTATGCACATACTAAGCATTAATCACAAATTGGCCCTTGAATACTATAGGGCTTCTATTTTCTACGATCTAAGAATCCATGCCAAATTGAAGGCAGAAGCTGTGTATTAGTTCAAGGTTGTATTTTTATTTTGACCTCATTGTCAGTAAATATGTATGTTACAGAAATGTTCAGGAACCTGTAGGGAGCACTAGGAATACAGCGAAGTGTGGCATGGTATTTGTCCGAGACAGGCCAACAGTGTTGGGGTAGACGGGTTTAAAAGATTAAGCGTTAAGTTTCTAAACTCTCTGTAAAGACACTATACACTCAAAAAAGAATTTAGAAAGAAGGTAACAATAGGGATTAAAATCTAAAAAAACTTCTTAGGAGAGATTCGGCCGTGAAAGCCGAGTAACAGATGAACAGAGAAAAAGATGACACTGTACAAAAGGAAAAGGAATCAAGACTTTGAGCTCCTCCCTACTAGAAAGAAAGGTATACTCCTTTAAAATAACTTGGGAGAAATAAATAAAACCAAAATCAAGGGCATTTAGGGCCTGAGGGAAAAGAAAGTAATAACTAATGATACAAAACCAGATGGCTACAATAGGTTATTGGGTATAAAGTAGAAAGTATAGGAATGGTGCTAGAAACTTACTTATAAGAAAGTTTTATTCCTTCTCACAACTCCCACAAAGGGAGAAATTACCCAAATGTCAGATATAACTGGATCAGGATGTCTACAAAATTATACTCTCACAGACCAGAGATTCTCCATCTACTCGATATATCTAGGCACTTCATCTCTTCTTAGCATTATATACAAAAATATTATTCCTACTTGTGCTTGGTTTTTCCATGGGTAAAATAACATGGGTAAAATCCTCACTGGATCTTACAAAGGCTTCTTCCTAAAATTTTTCAAATAAAACATGCCAGGCTGCTTGACCTCTAAAAGGCAAGTTGATGCACTAAGGTTTGAGAATAGGAGAAACAGGAGCTGACTCTATCATTTTCCAGTTTCCAACAAAGATTTAAAAGCTGAAAACAAAAGGAAAATCAAACTGCCAAGATTTAACTTTCTCCTTCACAGAAAATACAATGTGTCACTCTGAAAAAGGAGATCAAGGCCAGGGATTTAGCTCAAGTGGTACCGTGCTTACCTGGCAACCACAAGGACCCGAGTTCACTCTCTACTAACACACACACGCACGCGCACGCACACACACACACACACACACACAACCCTAAGAGGATATCAGAAAAAGGAAAAGCATCCCTTCTGCCTGGGTAAGAAGAACCAATACTGTCAAAATGTCCATATTCCTGAAACTACTATATAGATTCAGTGCAATCCTGATTCAAATCCCAGCAGCACATTTCACCAAACTAGAAAAAATCCAAAAATTCATCTGGAACCAGAAGAGACCTAGAATAGCAAAAGCAATTCCAGACAACAAGGACATGGCAGGGGGGACTCAATGCTCAACTTAAAATTATACTATAAACCACTGTGATGATAACAGCATAGTACTGCAAAGAAACCAACCTGAGGATCGACTGAACAGACTAGAAGATATAGAAACAACTCCAGACATACCAAGTCACATCATCTTTCACAAAGGAGCCAAACACCTTCAATCAAAGACAACCTCTTTAATAAACGGTGCTGGGAAAACTGGATTTCAACACATCAGAGATTAAAGCTAGATCTATGTCTTTCACCATGCACTAAACTACAATCAAAGTGGATTAGAGATCTAAATATTAAAACAGAAACACCAATCCTGCTGGAAGACAAGTTAGGCAGAACTCTTAGAAACACTGGCATAAGGGAAGGCTTTATGAACAAAACCTCAGTAGCACAGGAACTGACAGAAAGAATCAACAACTGGGATCTCATCTTAAAAATTTTCTCCACAGGGCCGGGGAGTTAGCTCAGTGGTTCCGGCGCCTGTCTTGCAAGCGCAAGGACCCGGGTTCGATCCCCGGTTAACCACATACAATACTGGGTGTGGAGATTCACCCCAGCAGAAACCAGTACCACATACCACAGTGCCGGGCGTGGTGGCTCACGCCTGTAATCCCAGCACTCGGGAGGCAGAGGCAGGAGGATTGCTGTGATGTGAGTTGGAGGCTCAGGGCCAGCCTGAACCACAGAGCGAGACGCTCTCTCAAAAAACCTAAAATTTCTCCACAGCAAGAGAAAGCATCAACAGCATAAAGACAACCTACAATTTGGGAAAATATTTTACCAGCTTTTCCTCAGACAAAGAACTATCTAGACTATATGAAGAACTGAAAAAATGAGACTCCCTCAAATTTAAGGACCCAGTTCAAAAATAGGCATCTGAGATGAACAGACATTGTTCAGATGAAGAAGCAAAAGCAGCAAAGAAATAAAAAATTTTAGCATCACTGGTCATTCAAGAGATGCAGATGAAAATAACACTGAGATTCCATCTCACTCCACAAAGAATGGCTGCTATTAAGAAATCAACTGACAACAAATGCTGGTGGGGCTGTGGACAGAAAGGAATCTTTCTCCACTGTTGGAGGAAGTGTAGACTGGTGCAACCACTAATTAGTGTGAAGATTTCTCAGAAAATTAAGATTAGAGGCCCCATTTGACTCTCTTTCCCTGCTAAGTATATACATGAAAGAATTAAAAGCATCATATTACAGCAACATATATGCATCCATGTTCATAGCAGCAGTTTGTAATACCTAAGTCTTAGAAATGGCCAAATGCCCATCAACAAGAGACTGAATGAAGATTTGGGTTTTTTAAAAAAAATAAAATGGGAGTATTACTCAGCCATAAAGAATGAGGTAAATTACAGAGATTTATACTTAAATGGATGTACTTTGCGGATATACTCATTAGTGAAATAAATGGGACACAGATATGTAATACTCCTGTATCATCTCTCTAGTATGAGAAACTAAAAGTGTTAAGTAAGGTTCAGAATATACGATAGATAATGTGAAACAGGAAGAAAATGTTCAGAGAGAAAGGCGGTAAGAAAAAGTAGAGAAAGAAAAAATTCAATGGTAAAAACAAAAAAAATGGAAATAAAGCTTATATATATAGTGGGTAAAAGAGGTAGGGAGGGCAGGGGAATGGGAAAAAAATAACAATCAAGATACATCATGTACAGGTACAGATCCTCAGTGCAGAATGTGATCATGATGTGTATCTAAAATGTATCAATAAATGGGTGTTTTATACAGAAAAAATTACAATACATAAAAAAGAAAATATAACCCACATATAATGTAAACTCTGAGACATGAAATAAAGTACAAAGATCAGAAGGACAAATGAACTGGATAATACTCTTGCTTCAGCAAGGTACTGTTTTGTGATTTCATTTGCAGTATAAATCACAGAGTTACATAGATTGGAAAAATTAAAGGCAACATTCAGCTTTAAAGGTATACCAGAGAGTTTCGGAACTCCCAGCAATGCCAAACAGAAGTTTGAGCTTTCTATTGCGAAATAAATAAAATAATGAAGCTGAGCACATGTCCATTTATCCACTTACTCAAGGCATTTAATGTAGGAGCATAAGAGTAGATTAACACATGAGCTTCACTATGTCTGTGGAGGAAAGATTTAATTTGTCTCTTTTCCTTCTCTGGAGAAAAGAAAATTAACCAAATTAAAAGCAGAGCTGCCTGGTACTGGCCAGAGGAATGCACATTCACAGTGAATTCTTATCTCAATAAATCCCAGGAAATGTGAAACAATAAAGGACGGCCCCTGGTGAGAGGGTCAGCCCCTGTCTCATGCTGTGGAAACACACAACACGGTGTGGTTTTGCGGGGGGGATGTTCCTCTGTTTTGCCATGTTTTGTTTGAAACAGGGTCTCCCTATGCAGTTAAGGCTTGCCTTGAACTCACAGCAATCCTCCTGCCTCAGCTTCCCACAGAGTGCTAGGATTACAGGCATGTGCCACCACAGCCAGCATCAAATTTCTTTCCCAGAACATCAAATGAGGAGAAAAATGACCTAAATGAGTGGTTGAGATCAAGAACCACTTTAATTTAAAACAATGAGTCTGCTTGTAAACTTGAATTCAGTAATAAAGAGTATAGGCTGCAATTTTCTATGATTATCCCAAGAGAGTAAAATGACTGGTCTTCTCTTTTTATCAGATGACACATACCAGATGAGAAATAAGTTTTGATAGTAGATACTTGCCATACAACCTGGTTCATAATGGTATCCAGTATCACAAGTTTAGATAAGGCCAGTTTAGAGTTGGGCATGAAGAATCCTAGATTTGCCAAATGTACCCACTCTTCCACTGAACCCATAATTGACAGGTATTCTGAATCATCTCTAGTCATCTCTTATTACTCTGTGGAGTAATAAGTACTATATGTACTTATAGTGAGCAAAGTAGTTCATGCTGAACATTGATTCTTTGGAGGAAAAATGCTAGTTGGACCAGGTATTTTGGAACTTGTTTTCCCAGGCAAAGCCAATGTAGAACTGCTAAGGGATGGAAAATTTTTGTTGGGTTTATAAACTGTCACATGAAAAACACCCTCTCAACAAAACCACTGATTTTTGTTATGTCTTACCCGGAGCACTTGGCACAATACTTTGCAATGTATTGTGTTCTCACTAAAGAGATACACACAACAGAGAAGACCAAGATGAAGTTTTCAAAGGGACAGAAACTGGCATTCCCAAGCAAGCCTTGTATCAATCCTCCTTTTTGCTATAACTAAGTTCCTGCTCAGAGGTTTTTTAAACTTTTTTTTAAATAAGCAAGATGATAACACAGATCAGCATCTTACTACTGTGTGGGTGCACATGCATATGTGTGTTTGTTAGGTATCAAACCCAGGCCTCACACATGCTGAGCACACACTCTACCACTGAGCTACACTTCCAGTCCTGGAGCAGTTTGACGAGACAAACACCACCCCCCACTGATCTCCATTACTGGACTCTTATTTATCCCTGCAAAAAGTAGAGTGGGCTGCAGTGAAGGAAGTTTGATATTACTAGAAGAAAGGCAAGATGTTTCACTACAGTGCTCTGCCTTGTAATCAGATCACATACGCCCATTATTTGCTTTGGAAAACAGGAACCAAGTAGTATCAAAATTTAAAAGCCAGACATTTTTCAAACAAGTGGGCTCCAGTTTACTTTGCAGTTGTTGTTCCATACTGTGTCGGCCCATCACCTTCCCAGACCTTTAACTGCAGCTCAGAAGGTGCAGCCCCAGCTTCCCCTTACAGAGGCTCCCAAGAAGACAGTTTTTATACGTTAACTACCCATTTGTCCTAGTACCACTTCTCTTCCTCTCTTGGGATCAGTTCCTAGCGAAAAGTCCTCTCTGAAGGATAAATGATGGAAAATTCTGAAAAACAGATCCATTCTATTTTCTGATACTAGAAATAGTTACTCTTAAGGAAATAAGGCACCTATAAAGCAAGCCTAGAGGAATGACAGGGGTGGTACGGAGGGTGGACGCTCCGCGGCTGAAAAGGAACATGACTTGCAAAGCAAGCAGTACTCTCCTTCCACAGAACTGACTGTGTCATGCAGCACCACTGCTCTGGTGGTCTAGTACAACGGAAGATCTGAGGTGCCAAAGAACTCAAAGAAATGCAGATAAAGTTCTTCTTTAAAATAGTTACATTCCAATCAGATCTCTGGTCAACTTCATCATCTTTTCAAGCTAGATGAGAAGTTATACAATCCAGTTTAGATCCTAGCTCTTCTAATCACTGGCTGTGTGATCTTGGGCAAGTCACTTTCTCTCCTTTCTTTAGTCTGTTTTCTCATCTGCAAAATGGGGATAAAATCACCTGTTTACCTTACTTTGTGGTTGTGAAGATCAAATGAGATGTTGTGAGCGTGCCTTCTAAACCAAAATATTGTACATACAGGTAAAGTAATATGATACGCTCATTACATTTTGAGTCCCTCTCATTGCTTTTTTGACTAGAAGTGCCCTACAGTGTGTGCTTTGCAATAGACAGGACTGAAAAGCAGGCAGTAAATATACACTGGTCCTTTTCACTAGGATTGTTTAAAAAAAAGAGAATTCTCAATTTCCAAAGAAATGGTCCTCATATTACATTATTCAAAAATGTAATGTCATCCAAATCTACCACTTTAATTTCTAAAAGAACGCTCTACTACATGTCTGTTGCTACTTTACACAGACGAATCAGGAACTCAAGATAAAGCATGCTAAAACTTGAAAACATAAAACAGCCACACAGTTGGGTATAAAGGAATAAAATGGAAATTAAAGGCATCGTATACAATAAAATTAGGTCACAGTTCCTCGAATGGCTGCCTTTTTCCTGAGATAGCTCCAGGACAGGTCCTGGTCCTGTGAGGTGCTTTACAGAAGCTCAGTTTTGCTGGAGGTGAGAAAGGACATGTTAGCAACAAGGCTGTGCTCATTTTCAGCACTAGGATTGGGAGAGTGAAGTCTTCTAGGAGCTGTAGAACAGCTTTGGTGGAGAAGCCCACAAGACCTAAGAGGCTGGTTCTCAGATGCCAAGCCACAGTGTGGAGCTTCACACAGCCATGCAGCCCAGGAATTCTCAGATCTTCCTGTGAGTTGGTTCTGCTCTTCTTCGGTCTAATAAATAATTGAACAGAAGAAAAACAATGAGATGTGTACCAATATATCTATCTGCTTTAGGGCCTTTTCTGCCTGTCTGCAAACTGTACATGCAGAAAAGAGACGTAGAAGTGAATGTAATTTTGACCAGACTTTCAAAGAACTACTTCGACTAGCCCAAAGCACCCAGATTGCTCTGTTCACGTCAGATGACCTTTATTAAAAATACAAGTGATGACTTGGAGGGAGGCAGGTCAGTGGAACTGCTAGTTAGCAAGATAGATGGTTGTCGTTTGAGGCCATGAACATGTTGCTAACCTCCACTTTTCTTCTTGAGTTGCTTTGCTTTCTGGGATTTGAAGATGGTGTAGTTTGCATACACTGTATACTGATCAGACAGGAAGGGGATATAAAATGCCCGGAACAGCTTTGAAGATCTGAAAAACAACGGGAGTAGAAAAAAATGTAATTATTTGGAAGAACTATGAAAGGGCTACTATTACTGAAATGCTGGTCTTTTGAGTAATGGAGATGGAGCAGTCCCTGCATATGCGAGAGGAGTTCTGTCCTACTGACCTATAGTCTCAGTTTTTATTTTAAGACAGGTTCTCCATGGCTAGAGATACAGCTAAGCAGTACAGTACCTGCCTGGCAAGCATGAGGCTTGAGTTCGAGTCTTGATACCAAAAATTAAAAAATAAAAAGATAGCGTTTCCCTACGTTGTCTAGGTTGGCTTTGAATTTGAATCCTTCCTCAGCCTTCCAAGTAGCTGAGGTCACAGATGTGCACAACACCACCAGACAGAGGGGAATTCTTAACACTCAAATGGTTTCTGCATCAAAGAAACAGTGAAGATGCCATACACTCAAATGATCCTGACTCCAAGCCTAAATTTTCCTAAAGAGGTAAAGAAAACTAAGTCTGGGTACCTGTGCATTGTTTTCCACTAATGCCCAATGACAGGGAGAGGCAACACAAATTTACCTGTGACAATTTACTCGTGGCAAATTCTATCTACTCATTACTGAAATAAGAGAATAACTGAACACATAAATTTTTCATGGGTTTCTGAAGAATATAAGTGGTTTTCCTTTTAAATATATTTTTTAATCCATCTGATAATCATGGGGGAGAAGAGACATTCTTATCCATAAGGTTTTTGTTGTATTGTTTTTTGAGATAAGGTCTTGCTATGTAGTTGAGGCTGGCATTGAATTCACTACATAGTCCGGGCTGACCTTGAACTCACGGTGATCCTCCTCCCTCAGCCTCCGGAGTGCTGGGATTACAGGCAGGAGCCACCACACCAGGCTTTTCCCTGTTTTATAGATGGGAAACTGGGGCTTAAAATCAAAGAGATTAAGCATGTGCTCAGAGACACAAAGTAAATGAAAAGAGTCTCATTCAGATACAAGTGTTACTCAAGTCTGTATGCTTAATCATTATGGTTTACTCTGCATCCCAGAAACAAACTAAATGGATTTATCATTCCCCGGGAAAAGTTGTAGTGATAGTGTCAAATTCTACATGAAGTATTGCTTCCTAACTCTATTTCTAAGTCTGAAAATCAGAAGTTGGCCCAGCTACTGCTGCCTGAAATCAGACAGCTGAGGGGTGTTCTTGTGCCAGTCCTCTGAATTCTAAACTTGTAAATGTCACGTCAACGTGGCATTTGTACTGGCAGCTAACATCTGAGTTTGGCAAACTCCTACAGTGCCTGTACACAATGATATCGTGCTTGGCAAACACACGGCTCAGGGATCCTTCCCAAGTGGGACACTGGCAGTGCCCTGTGCTCAACAGATACGCACTTCACTTCAACAGCTAACTGCTCAAGGGCTCTGGTAGAGAAAAGAGACTTCAAGGAGAATGCACGGGCACCGAGATAAAGCAGGCACTCGCAAACAGGATGAACAGGTAGAGGGAAGTGCCTGCCTCATAGCAAAAGAAGTTAAATTATTCTTTTTGGCCACACTGCACAGATAAGGTGATGGTTGGAACAAAAAAATGCAAGCTGGATCAAATTCCTACCAGCCTAATTATCACTCCTGTTAAAAGCTTCATTAATACAGTCATTATAGATTCCTGGGCAACTCTGGCCTAGTATAACATCAGCATCCACCGATTCCAATTTTTTCTTTGGAACTGTTCTTTACTATCTGGCAAGTATTCTAATTTATAATTTTATTCTTTTCAGATTCTTCTAAAAAACAAAGGAAGTTATACTTTTTAAAAAATAAAATAAGGACCAATCTAATAATTATCAAATGGATCCACAACACTTTTTTTATACATCCAAGCAACATTATAGGAGCTTGGTAGTTTTACTTTTTTCTAAGTTTTGGTGTTGTTTTCATTTTTATAGTGCTAGGCTTTTGAACCTAGGGCCTCATGCACATTACTAGACAAGTACATTTTTCTGACATATATATATTGAGACAAGGTCTCATTTTGTAATTCAGGCTGGCCCTGAGCTCACTATGCAGCCCAGCCAAGTTTCAAACTCACAGCAATCCTCCTGCCTCTGCCTCCCAAGTGCTGGGATTACAGGTATAAGCTACCACGCCTGGTGTTGTGGTATGTAGTTACCTGGGATCAAACTTGGGACCTTGCACTTGTGAGGCAGATGCCAGAATCACAGAGCTAAATCCCCAGCCCTATAAATATACTTTACAAAAACTAAAATAATAAAGATTATGAAATCACTGAAAAGGATAATAGTGAAATCAAACATCATTACATGATCTTGCAGTTTCCTTACTGCACACCCTAAAAGAGTGAATCATCATTTAATATGGCACAAGTGATTGGAACCACTGTATCTATAGCCCACTCCTGGCTTTTGTTAAACATAATTCAGAATACAGAAACTTTTAAAAATTTTCCATCTATAATAGCAACTAAGAGAAACTCAACAGAGGAAGATGTTTCAATTCTTACAAAAATCAGAAGATAAATACAATGAGACAAATGGCAGCATAAGCAAGTCTAATGATGACAAAACTGACTGCACTAGTAGAACTCTAGTGAACAGGTTTTCAGATAGAAATAAACTAGTGAACTTCCTCAGACTTAAGAAGTGGTGAGTGAGTCACTACGTTCTCTCTTCCATAGTGTCCACTCTCACCTGCAGAGTATATTTTTCCTACTTATAGTTGGTATAAACTCAATCTGCAGAGCATGTTTCTTTTCTTTTCTACCTCTAATAAATGTAAAACTTTATTACCTTAAGAAAAAAGAACCAGTGAGCAAACAATATATACCTAAGGACAAGGGAAAACAAAGTATTCTTGCCCAGTTAGTCATTCCATACGAAGGACTTCAGGCAATAATAAGAACTGAATCATCTTGTTATGCTAAAAACACACATACAGGATGCTGTGTACCAAATTTCACTTGATAGAGCTCATAGGTGACTAATGCAAGCTGGGTGTGGTGGCACCATCTACAATTGCAGCACTCTAGAAGGCTGAAGCAGAAGGATTGAAGGTTCCATCCTGTGTGGTCACATGTGTCTTTAGCATAACGAGATGGTTCAGTCCTGTCTCCTCTTTCAAAAATCATAGGCCATCAAATGTTTCAAAAAATATTCAAATATTATATTTTGATGATACAGTGCAAGAACAATCAGAATTAATGGTTGGCTAGTATTAGCAATATATCTGAAATATACAATATTTTTAAATGTATATATTCCAGATATATACATAAAAGCAAATGGATATCCAGCTGCAATCAGGGGCACTGCCATTTCTAGCATATGCATGTGTGCATATATACATTTACATATATACATATATACATAAATACAGAGTCTACCAAATGTATATACATCAGGAAAAGAAAAACGTGTATCTATCTATCTATCTATCTATATATATAGAAAGATAGATGAGACATCATGAAATTAATACAGGTTACCTTTGGCATCTACAATTATAAAAGGTCTCAAAGTGGTAGCCATTAGCTTCTAGACATTTATTAGTATGGCAAACTGCTGAAGTATGGATATATTTTTTGGCAGTCTCTGTATATATATATTAACAATAAAAAATAAGGAATATATCATTCAAATTATGATGTTTCCATCCTTTTACTCTTATTTCTGTAAGTTATTATAAAATAACTAAAAATAATACAAGAAAAAAGGGTCTATTGGACAAAGGTAGTAACTGATGAAGACTACTTCTTGGTATGTTGACAGGTAAGGCATTCCAAAGATATTTCAGGAAACTACCTTGGGCCACCCAAAGGACATACTCTTCATCAAAAATACCGAATGGACTAAAATGGAAGAAGGGCCACTCTGCATTATTCTTGAATGCAAATGGCAAGCTGAAAAAAGGGCAAAAAAGAGATTGGGACAAAGTATTTGCAATATACAAACAGAGGGTTGATATCTACAGTATAAAAACTATTCTACAGTTAAGAAGATAACCAATTAGGGCCGGGGAGTTAGCTCAGTGGTTCCGGCACCTGTCTTGCAAGCACAAGGGCCCAGGTTCGATTCCCCGGTAACCACATACCTATACTGGGTGTGGAGACTCACACCCAGCAGCAACCAGTACCACATACCACAGTGCCGGGCGTGGTGGCTCACGCCTGTAATCCCAGCACTCGGGAGGCACAGGCAGGAGGATTGTGATGTGAGTTTGAGGCTGAGCTCAGGGCCAGCCTGAACCACAAAGTGAGACCCTGTCTCAAAAAACCTAAAAAACTTGGGAGGCAGAGGCAGGAGGATTGCTGTGAGTTTGAGGCTGAGCTCAGGGCCAGCCTGAACCACAAAGCGAGACCCTGTTTCAAAAAAACCTAAAAACCCCCCCTCAAAAAAAAAACCTAAAAAAAAAAAAAAGAAGAAGATAACCAATTAAACAAGGAAAATATATAAAGAAATCTTTAATGTAACCCTTTTTGTATCTTTTGTTTGTTTGTGTGTTTTCTTTGAGACAGGATCTCACTCTATAGTTCAAACTGGCCTTGAATTCACTACGTAGCCCAGGCTGGCCTCAACCTCACGGCCATCCTCCTGCCTCAGCCTCCCAAGTGCTGGGGTTGACAAGCATATGCCACCACCAAGCTGAGTTCATACCTTCTTTTTTTTTTTTTTTTTTTTAGGTTTTTTGAGACAGGGTCTCGCTTTGTGGTTCAGGCTGGCCCTGAGCTCAGCCTCAAACTCACAATCCTCCTGCCTCTGCCTCCCAAGAGTGCTGGGATTACAGGCGTGAGCCACCACGCCTGGCACTGTGGTATATGGTACTGATTGCTGCTGGGTGTGGGTCTCCACACCCAGTATTGTTATGTGGTTACCGGGGAATCGAACCCGGGCCCTTGCACTTGCAAGACAGGCGCAAGACAGGCGCCGGAACCACTGAGCTAACTCCCCGGCCCTGAGTTCATACCTTCTGATGACATATCAAATCCTTATTGACAAAATAAATGGATAAAGAAATATAAATGGCCAACATATGGAATAATATTCACTCTTATCAGCAATCACAGACATGTAAACCTAAATACAACTTCTCTTTTTTTTTTTGGACAGGGTATCGTTTTGTACTTCGGGCTGGTCCTGAACTCAGCCTTGAACTCAGCAATCCTCCTGCCTCTGCCTCCCCAGCATTGTGGCATGTGGTACTGATTGCTGGTGGGTGTGAATCACCACACCCGGAATTGTTGTATATGGTTACCCAGGACTGAACCCGGGACCTTGCGCTTCCAAGGCAGGCACCAGAAGCACTGAGCTAAATCCTTGGCCCCCTAAAAACAACTTTCAACAATCAGGTCTACAAAAGTAAAAAAAATTCTGACTATCAAACACTGGTAAGGAACTAGGAAACATCTTACCAGTAAAAATGTAAACCTTCACAGCCATTTCAGCAATATCAATTAAAACAAAACTATTCAATTCCTGTAAGACATCAGTGGTGGTGAACCTATGGCACATGTTCCACAGTGGGCTGTTTCTATCACTGAAAGCTCTAAAAGATTTGGCGTTACTGCCTTGTAGTGGAGCACAGGATTTTTATTTTTTACCACACACCAACTTATTTATTTTCTTGATTGACAAATAACTTACCTTCTTTTCCATTTAACAGAAGCCCAAAATATATATGAGTAGACCAAACCTTTATAATAATGTTTAAAAACAAATAGGCATATTTCAATAAAATTAACATTGAATTCTTCAGAAACTAAACAAAACCCTAAGTGTCTACTACACATAAGTAGTACATGCATAAGCTTGTTATCAAAGGAATAAGGGTCCAATTGGGAGAAACAGAATAAGAGTGGCATGTGATAACAGCATGTATTAAATAATAAATCACCGACAAGTTCAAAATAATAATATACATTCAGAAGAGAGGTCAAATTTTACAGCGGACAAGGGTAGGAAAACATTTAACACACGTCATTTTATTCACCCTGCCGCCCACGGTACCAAGCAAGAAAAGCACCTTGTTCAACCACAACCAAATCACAGGCACCTCATGGAAGTCCTCTATCCACTTGGCAGCGGCTAGCAACAGACTACACAAACCTTCTCGCGCCTTACAAAGCCCTAGGGATCCGGCCCTTGCTTTCTTGACCTGCCACACCATGTATCACTCTCTTTCTTGCTCTCTATGCTCCGGCCACAAAAGCCTCCTTTCAGTTCCCTAAAAATACGAGTTCTTTCTTACCTAGGGCCTCTTATTCTTTCTGAATGTACCTCATTTTTTTATTACTCGCTTCAAAATTTTAATTTTTTATATGGGGTGGGGTCTTGTAGGGAGGGCAGGGGAATGGGAAAAATGAGAACCATGATGCACCATGTACAGGTACAAGTGATGAATGTGATTATAATGTATTTTTATATGGACCAGCAAGTTCAAACATTGTTTTAAATTTGTATTTGTTGGTTAACTTATTTATTGTCCATCCCTCCATCTCCACACCTAGATTTCAGACAGAAGATAAGCAGAAGGAGACTCCAGTTCTCTCCAGAGTGTAGCACTGGGAATTCCTCAAATTGAGGAATTCCCCTTTCTGCTTTTCCCCTGCAGATTCTGGCTGCTGCCTTTCACATCATACAGTCTAACATTCAGGTCCATTAACTCACTTATTTTACAAGTAAGAAAGCAGCAACATTCACTTAGGCACATTCTCCGCTGTGAGCTGGGGTGAGAAGAGTCTGTGATATTTTTTTAAACCAAAGAACAAGCTTGAGCTCTCCATTTCTAATACTAGAGTTTCCCATTCTCAATTTTTCTCCTTCTCTGTATCTCTCTGACTTTGTCTCTGTCTCTCCTCTTCCTTTCTGAAATTAAAATAACTGAACCTTCTATTAACATCCTTACCATCAACAACATTAATATGTTAAAAATGACCGAAGCATTTTAAATTTGTTATACTGCAGTGTTGCTCGAAAGGGGGAAACCAAATTGATTATTTGTCTTTATGAAGGAAGAACCGCTGAGCATTGATTGCTATGGAGATGCAAATACTCACACATATGAAAACAAAGATCAGACCGGAATCACAAACTAGAACAAACCCAATGCCTATCAAAACTCTTACAACGATAAAGTGAAAAGCCACGGTTTGGCCCTATGAGCAATTTGGGGAGACATAAAGTATGTGCCTCTATCATGGAAACTGAAAAAGTTCCCTTCTCAGTGAGAAAGTCATTCAAATCAAGGAGGAAACAGACCGGGACAAAGCAATTATCTGAACAGCATAATTAGCTGACAGCCTAGAATATTTTCTAATTAAATTACCAGCCCTATTTATCAGGACTGGGGAGCATTCTCCTGGGGAGATTCAGATCTGTACTTGCTGACGTCAGTGGAAGACAACCTGCTAGTCCCTGATGTCACCAGTTCAGCAGAAACAAAAATACTGGGTCAATTTGTCACTGTAGAAAAGAAGATATTCTAGTACTCGGATTTTCTCCAAAACTCCTACCCATCCATGCATCCAAACATTAATATCCCCGTAAAGCTGTACTTAACACCACTGCCAGTTGTCTTTCCATCTGGGGCTTTTTTAAGCGAGTTTTTTCTCTCTTGCTTTTATGCTTAGTTCACATTTCAGTCAGAGACTCTTTGCAATCTTTCATGTAGAACTGGCCTCTCACAGCTATCTTCAGTCCTAAAACCTTCAGTTATGAAAAGAATCTCAGAATTCCTTCAAGACTTAGTCACAATCAACCTACTGTCCCTTCTTGAGCAATTTAAGAACTGCTCAAAAGCTAATATACAGCATAGAGGAGACAGTTCTTTAACAGGAAATGGGGTAAAGGACATTACTCCAGGAGTCAGTAACTACAGCAGAGGTGACTTGTAACCCTGTTCCATGAAAGAAAATAGACACAAGAGTGACATGTTATACTGGGATGTCACATCCCTAAGGACAGAATTTTATCTGTCTACTACTATACCTCCAGCTTTTAGAACAGTGCCCTAGAAAATACTCAGTAATTAATCTTCTATAACAGACTGTGCCATGACTCTTAGAAAGTCTAGATTCCCTCTTTCTCTTCTTGCAATATTTATCTTCCATACATAAAAATATAAAAAAATGATGTAAAGTTCTTTCTGTTTTCTTCCCCCAAATTTTGTCATTAGGTGGTATAAAGTAGGGCCTATAGCATATGTAGAGTAGAGGAGGAGCCAGTGGTACACGAGACGTTACAGTGCATGCACACGTCAGGCATCCAGGTCAAGCGACTTCTCTGGGTTCTAGTTCACTCAGATTTTGGTTTTTTTTGTTTTATCTTTATGATACTTTGTTTTCAGCAGGAACCTACAACAGACCCTGCAAAGAATATATTTGCAGTTTTGAATATTCAGAATAATCTCCAAAAACCCACAGTGATCAGGAAGTGGCCAGGGCACAAACTGGAATCATGGCACTGTATCACTGGCGTACAGAGTGAATCGTTCTGCTGATCCGTGACCCTGACCAACATCTGGCACACCATCATAACTTCCTGACCAACGGCCGCCTTTAGCCAATATTAAAATGAGGGAATTGAGAAAGAATTGCTATTATGCAACTGGCTATTTTCTGACCTTCAGTCCCAACACTCAGGGATGCTTGCTGGGAAAATGCCCTTTACCAGTCTTACCCATCTGACAGCTGAGAGACACAGGTAGTATGTACTCTATTACCCACTCCTGTGGAGATGCCCAACAGTGTTCAAGATGGTCTCTGCCCCCGCTCTTCTAACTCGAATCTGGACTACTTCTGTGTCGCAAACAGAAGCAGCATTTGAGGCCATGTCAAGTAGATGACTCTGGAAAGCTTCACAGAGATAAACCATGATATATTTTTAAATAATTTGGTGATCTTTACTTTACCAAATAAAGATACCAGAAGCTTTGAAGAAATCTTTATTTCGTTTTCCCTCTTATGCTAGCATAAATTCAATTTTAAGAATGTGAAATACAGCAAATAATATTTTCTTAGACCTCATAATATGTTAGGAGTTGTAAGAAATCGTGGTTAGATGTAGCTCTAACTTTCAAGGAACCTATCACAAAGACTTCTGATGACACAAGGTGACTCCTTATTCTAGCTAAAATATGGCAGAAAGACTATATATTCTTTTCTTTTTTTTTTAGTTTTTTGAGACAGGGTCTCACTTTGTAGTTCAGTCTGATCCTGAACTCAGCCTTGAACTCAACAATCTTCCTGCCTCTGCCTCCCGAGTGCTGGGAATACAGGCACGAGCCACCATGTGACATTGTGGTATGTGGCACTGATTGCTGGTGGGCATGAGTGACCACACCTGGCATTACTGTATGTGATTACAGGGAATGAAAATCACTTGCAAGGCAGGCGCTGGAACCCCTGAGCTAAATCCCTCGCCCATGTACATATTCTTTAAAGCTGAGTTTCCACACACAGACATAAAATACAAGTGCTCTATAGATGGTCTTTTTCTAACCAACTAATTTCACAACAATATAAAGCAGACTCTGTACTTCAAAAGAATGAAAAAAGGTTTATTCTTTTTATTCCTCCTAAAATGCCAGCAGATCTAATGATTAAGTAGCAGTAGTACATTGAGTGAAAATATAAAGTTTTTAAAAAGCAATGTGTCTAAAAGCTGAAAAGGCTAAAAGTCAAATCTGTCCTGGAATAACTCTGCCAGATGAAGGTCTGATAAAAGTATCCAGGGAAGAAGAGAAAAAGGAAAGGACCCAAACTGATACAGAACGAAACAGAAGCCGTAAGATAAAAATCAGCTGATAAAGAAGCACAAAAGCACAGAAACTGTGACCTCTGTCCTTACTGTTTCTCCATATTCCTAGCACCAGTAAGGGGTCAGGGCATCATCAGGATGGACATGTAAACGACAAAGAGTACTTCAATTACTGATCAGGAGGAGGACTGATTCTGCCCACAGTGCTGTAACACCATCTAAAACATGTCAAACTGTTGGCCTGCAACCCAACTATGCCGTGGGATTAGTCTCCTTTTCCACCTGGGTAGCAACAAGCTACAAACAAACACCATGCTGGACTATTGTGCACACCATATGTCTGTTCTATAAGAAATCTTTTCTAAAAGGAAAAATTATTTAATTTGGAAGGATAATGGCATTACAATAGCTCTGATGATTTTAAAACATGTCCATACTTCTTCGACACTTCTTCCATAAATAGGAGAATTTCTAGGTCTCTCTTGGGCGTGGGCTTGCTTTCAGCCAATAGGAGGCATGATTTGCAAGGCTAAGTCATAAAATGTTGTACACGGAGCCCAAGTCAGTAGAGAAGCCACACATAGGTAGCTGGTCTGGCAGACAGTCCTAGCTGGGATCTGGCCAACAGCCAGCGTCAGCTGCCAGACAAGGGACTAGGATGGCCCTTGAGATGCCTCCAACACTGACTTTCATTTGACGGCCAATATATAAGAAACTAAGAAAGAATGGCCTAGGCGCACCCAGTTAACTCCCAGAACCATGAGTGAAAACAACAATGAACTGTTGTTATTATCATTTCATTCCACTAAGTTTGAGTGAGTGGAATATAATCTTCTGACCAATTTACCCTTTACACCATTTATTCCAATGTCTTACTGGTTTCTAGAAATAAGTATTTCTGCTTACATGGGAAATAATGGTTTCCATGAACCAGTCCCCTGTACTATATAGGATACAAACACATACTATATAGGATACAGACACAAAGAGGACATAGATTCGCTTCTTTTCCCTCCCCTATCCTCACACCACCCCCAGTACTATGGGTTAAACTAGGGTCTTTGCATTGAGCTATATCCCCAGCCCTTTCTTTTATTTTCTGAGACAGGGTCTCACTAGGTCACTGTTTCCAGGCTCAGCTGAACTTGCATTCTTCTTGCCTTAGCCTCCCAGAGTGCTGAAATTACAGGCAAATGAGACCACATCCAGAGAGCTACGGATTCCTAGGCCTTGCAGCTGCTGGATTCACTTCAGGGAGGTTAAAAGAAAAGCCTGGGGGCCAGGGATTTAGCTCAGTGGTTCCGGCGCCTGTCTTGCAAGCGCAAGGACCTGGGTTCGATCCCCGGTAACCACATACCATACTGGGCATGGAGACTCAACTCAGCAGCAATCAGTACCACATACCACAGTGCCAGGCGTGGTGGCTCACGCCTGTAATCCCAGCACTCGGGAGGCAGAGGCAGGAGAATTGCTGTGATGTGAGTCTGAGGCTGAGCTCAGGGACCAGCCTGAACCACAAAGTGAGACCCTGTCTCAAAAAAAAAAAAAAAAAAAAGCCTGGGCCTCAATAAAAATTCTCCAAAGTGGATAAAGTTCAGAGGCCCTGGTAAATGCTGTGCTGGACACAAAACGAACACAAGCAGCACATCATCAACACAGTACTCACCTTACTGCTCAGGAGTCCTTAACTAAAAAGAGGCCCTGCTCCCCCCATACAGCTGAAGGATTTAACGTCTAACTTCTTTCTTGCATCTGCCTATAATTGTAAATGTAGATGGCTTTGAAATTCTGTCCTATATAAGTTCCTCCAAATTATCTCAAATTTCTAATCAAGCAAGCCTAAAATTCAGTTAGATGAGGCTAAAGTGTGCACCAAAAAGTGAAAAATAAAATCATACAATCCAAAATCTGCACTGAAAGCAAAACAAAAAAGATCTATAATAAAGAAGGAAACAGTGGGTGGAAAGTGACTGTGCAGAGCAGCAGCGTGGCCTCTTCACTTCTGTCAAAGCTACGAGTACGCCCTGCTGCCCAGGAGGCCAACCCCAGCATCCTGGCCAGGCATCTCCCACCAGCCCACAGCCCCGCACTCTCACCACACTCACAAGGGAGCCCGCCACAGCTGGCGATTTATTGCAACACTCCCCCTTCACCCCTCCCTGGGGAACCTCAGAGTAGTATTACATCCACCCCCTTGTTCAGCCATTTTATACAAGCAGCAATTATATTATGGTTTGAAGAAAGAAAAACAATCCTCTCTTATTTTAGAAAGTATGTAATATGACATGGCCATAGAGTGACAAATGTATTAGGTTTAAAAACTGATACTGTCAAATAGTTTAGACTTCGTATTCTGGGAATCTGATAATACTTCAAAAATTTTAGCCAGACGGAAACACTTTAAAGACAGGAAGCTGTGGCTCTGGAATCAGCTCAGCATGCAGAAACTAAAATCGGATATTTAAGATCTTATTTTATTATTACAATAATTTATTCTTTTATTTTAATTTTTAGTTGGGATAATAATTACATATACAGATGGGGTATTTCAAAACTTGTACATAATGGGTAATGATCATATCAAGGCAATTTAGCTTATCCACCAGCTCAAACATGTATCATTTCTTCATATTAAAGCATTTAAAATTCTTTTAGTTATTTTCAAAACTATAGTAAATTACTGTTAACTACAACTTCAAATAAATTTCTTCACCTGTTCACTAATACTTAGAATTCTTAAATCTACCCAAATCACAAATAACTGCAGTATGTTGCTGCTTAGCAAGGAATCTCCGATAGCACATACTATATACTAGTACTTTTTGAAAAATGCTATTGACTATCTTCAAACTATCCTGATTGTTTCCCCGTGAGATACCTGAGTCCAAATCGAGGCTTAAACAACCAGGAATATCAGCAGGTCAAATCAAGAAAGTAAATTACGGGGGCCAGGGATTTAGCTCAGTGGTTTGGTGTCTGCCCGGCAAGCACAAAGTCCTGAATTCTATCCCGGTACCACATATCACAGTGCCAGGCGTGGTGGCTCATGCCTGTAATCCCAGCATGCAAGAGGCAGAGGCAGGATTGCCATGCATTCAAGGCTAGCCTAGGCTACATAGTCAGTTCAGGGTCAGCCTGAACTACAAAATGAGACCTTCTCAAGAAAAATGCTGATATAACACAAGCAGAAATTTTCACACCATAGAAATATTAAAAATACTGCACAAAGTTATCTTCAGGTTATGCATACAAAGTATATATGAAATCAAAATGAATTGTGTTTAAATTCGGGTCTTATCTCCAAGATATCTCATTATATATAAAGAAATACTTCAAAATCGGAATACTTCTGGTCCCAATCATTTTAGACCTTTTTTTAGACTCAATCTATAGCAGCTTTATTCAAATGGCTGTTACAAACTGAACATTGTGTCCTTCAAAATTCACATGCTGAAGCCTAAGTTCTAATTTGACAGTATTTGGGTCCTGGAGAATGGAATAGTAGCCCCATGATGAGAGGCCAGAAAGCTAGCTTGCTCTTACCCCCACATGAGATACAAAAGAAATTAGATATCTGCATCCTGGAGCTGGACCAGAATCTGTGCTGGCATGCTGATCCTGGGCTTCTAAATGACAGGACTGTGAGATATCAATGCTTATCATTTAAACAACCCAGTCTATGGTATATAGCAGTAAGAACAAAGACAACTGCCAAAACTCTGAAGAAGCCAAGATTTACTACCATAAGTACATGGATAAACTGTGATACATCCAGACCATGGAATATTATTCAGAACTCAAAGACATAAGGGGCCAGGAATTTAGCTCAGTGGCTCTGCGTGCCTGCCTTGAAAGTGCAAGGTCCTGAGTTTAATCCCTGGTCCCCAAAATAACTAACTAACTAAATAAGTAAATAACAAAATAAATTTTTAAAATAAAATAAAAAGAAGTGAGTCATTAAGCCATGGAAAGATATAGAGAAACTTAAGTACATACTGTAAAGTAAAAAAAGCAATATGAACAGCCTACTAATTGTAAGATTTCTTCAATTTACTATAGATGCTCTTCATTCAGGATGAGGTTATTCTGGGACAAACACATCATAAGTTTAAAATACTGTGAATTTAAAATGTATTTAATTACAACTAACCTCCTAAAGATCAAAATATTCATTCACTGCAAAATATGCAAAATATTCATTCATTGCTTACCACTGTAAGATACAGCTATGTAGGAGCTTAGCTCACTGCCACTGCCTAACTTTTCAAGACAGTATTATACTATGTAATTAGCCTGCAAAAAGATCGAAATACATAATTTGATACATGGTTTCTACTGAATGCTTATTACTTTCGCTGAACGCTTAATGTTTATTGCTTTTATAAAGTAAAACAAAACAAAATTATAAAGACAATAAAGATTAGTGATTGTCTGGGCAGTGGGGAGAGAACACACTGAGCACAGAGTATTTTTTTATAGCAGTGAAATTTTCTGTAGGACACTGTTGGGTAGATTCATGAAATTGTCATTAAACTGTACTACACTAAAGGGGAAGCCTAACTTAAATTACAGGCTTTGGGTGGTAATAATGTCCCACAGAGCTTTATCAACTTGTAACAAATCTATTACTCAGGTAGCTGATACTGATCATGCAGGAGGCTGTGTCTGTGTGGTGACAGGAATACATGGGAAAGCTTTATATCTTCTGCTCACTTTTGCTATGAACCTAAAACTACTCCAAAAAAGAAAGAAAGAAAGAAGTATGGCTGGGAAGAATGGTATATGCCTATAGTCCTAGCACTCTGTCACTGCACTCAAGATTGAGCCTGGACTCAAACTTAGGGAAATTTAGTCATTTAGTGAGACTTTGTGATTTAGTGGAATTTTGTCTCAATATTACAGAAAACGGTTGGGGATATAGTTAAATGTGAAGATCTTGGGTTCAATTCCCCAATACTGGAAAAAAACAAGAAAGCTAAAATGGGAAATTTTATGTTACCACAATTAGAATAATTTTAAAAGGTCAAAAATCTTCTGTATCAGTTCTTCTGACACCCTCCCCACTATCTATAGACCTATTTTCCTGCTTTTCTGATAGAGCAGAAAGCTTCCAGACTTATTAATTTGCAATTCCCATCCTTCTACTATCTCGCTGTTTAGGGGGTTTTGTTCTTATTTATTTGTTTTTTGTTTTTTATAGTGCTTATGCATCCAGGGAACAACTGTGCCTGCTAGGCAAGCCCTTTCCCACTGAACTGCATCCCCAGCCCTATTATCACACTTTAACTCTCTAATCTCTCAAGCTCCTATCCCTCTGCCACTTCACTCAAACTGCTTTTGCCTGGTACAAATTGAATGGACAGGGGCTAGGGATTTAGTTCAGTGGCACCATGTAGGTCCAGTGTAGGTCCTGAGTTCAACCCCCAGTACCGCAAAAAAAAAAAATAAATAAATAAATAGATGGTTGTTAGTCTTCACCTTACTGATTTTTAGTGCAGACTGACCCTGAGCTCACTATGTAGACTAGGCAAACCTCGAACTCATAGCAATGCTCCTGCCTCTGCCACAGGATCGAACTTGGGACCTTGTGCTTGTAAGGCAGGCACTGGAACCACTCAGCTAAATCTCCAGCCCTCATCTTACTGATTTATCAAAGGCCTCTGATACAACTGATCCTTTTGCCTTAAAACACAGAGCTCCTTTGGCTTCCAAGATATTCTGTCCCATCTTGATTTTCCTGCTCCTTTACTGATATCATTCCTTCTGAATCACTGATGTGGTTTGGATTTGAAATCGTCTCCCAAAGTCTCACATGATTAGAAGGTGACTGCATCTTGGGGGTGCTATACTCATTGGTGGATTGGTTACTGCAGGTTCACAGCTGATGTGCTGCTAAAAGGAGCCGAGGTGGAAGTGGGGGGAGTGCATCTCCTTCCCTAGTTCCACCCTTCTCTCTATGCCTCCTGGCCACTATAACATGAGCAGCTTTCTTCTCCACCAGGCCTTCCCACTGTGCCCTTCCAGCATGATGAGCCAGCCGACTATGAACTGAACATATGAACCAAAATAAACCTCTCCTCCTTTAACTGGTGGGAATCAGGTAGTGTCTCTCAACTACAAGGAAAGAAACTAACGCTGTCTCCTTCGTTGATTCATTCTTCTCCCAAGACATTTGTCACTATCTTGGCCTTAACTTCATTTACTCTTTTGGGCATCTCATCCAGTTTCATGTTCTTAAATATCAACTCGGTGCCAACAAGTCTAAATGTCTATCTTTAGCTAACATAGAAACCTTGAACTCTAGCCTTATATATCTAGCTGCCTACTAAATAATTCTATTTTTGGTAATGAAATATCAAACTTAACCAAAGATGATCTCTCAAAAATGGGCATCTGAAATGAACAGACAATTTAAGAGGAAGAAATAAAAGCAGCTAGGATGCATATGAAGAAATGCTCTACATCACCGGTCATCTGAGAAATACAGATGAAAACAACACTGAGATTCCATCTTACTCCACAAAGAATGGCTGCTATCTCAAAATTAGAACAAGCAACAAGTGCTGGCAAGGCTGTGGAGAAAAAGGAACCCTTTTCCACTACTATTACAAATGCAGACTGGTTTAACCACTGTGGAGATCAGTATGGAGATTCCCCAAAAACTAGGATTAGAGGTCCCATTTGACGCTGTTATTCCCCTGCTAGGGATATACAAAAAGAATTAAAAGATTCAGCTGGACATGATGGCTCATGCCTGTAATCCCAGCACTTAGGAGGGAGAGGCAGGAGGACTGCTGAGTTCCAGGCTGAGTTCAGAACCACCTGAACTACAGAGTGAGACCCTATCTCAAAAATTTAAAAAAAAAAAAGAAAAAATAATTAAAATGTTCATATCAAAGCAACATATATACACCCATGTTTATAGAAATTCAGTTTGCGATAGATAAATCTTGGAAACAATCCAAATGCCCATCAACTCTAGACTGTATAAAGAAGATGTGTTTTTTTTAAAATAAAAATGGAGTATTAGTCTGCCATAAAGAATGATAAGTTTGAGTCATTAACACTCAAATGGATGTACTTTGAGGACATACTCATATGTGAAATGAATAGGTCACAGATGTGTAAATATCATATCATTTCTCTGGTATGTGAATTTGAAGATGTAAACTGAATTCCAAAATGTATGACAGATATTGTGAAACAGACAATATTAAAAAGGAAATGGGGTACAAGGGTAATTAATGAGGGGAAAATGTAATGGTTAAAAAGAAAAGAAACAAAGCTTCTGTGTATAGGGGGCATGGAGTTGTATGTTGGGTAGGAGAATAAGAAAAAAATGAGAATTAAGTCATGTCATATACCGGTACAAATTCTCAATGTTGAGTGTGATCATGATATGTATATATAATGTACCAATAAAGATTCAAATATTTTAGGGCCAGGGATATAGCTCAGTGGTTCCAGTGCCTCTCTTGCAAGCGCAAGGACCCGAGTTCGATCCCCAGTAACCACATAACAATACTGGGCGTGCAGACTCAGCCCAGCAGCAACCAGCACCACATACCACAGTGCCGGGCATAGTGGCTCACGCCTGTAATCCCAGCACTCAGGAGGCAGAGGCAGGGGGATTGCTGTGATGTGAGTTGGAGGCTGAGTTCAGGGCCAGCCTGAACCACAAAGCAAGACCCTGTCTCAAAAAAAACCTTAAAAAAAAAAAGATTCAAATATTTTAAAAATCCTTGGAATCATCTTTTCTTTTAGTTTTTTTAGATAGGGTCTCACTTTATAGTTCAAACTGGTCCTGAACTCAGCCTTGAACTCAGCAATCCGCCTGGCTCTGCTTCCTGAGTGACTGTTAGGAGTCCAGGCATGAGCCACCACACCCAGCACAGTGTTTGTGGCACTGACTGTGGTGGGCGTGAGTCACCACACTCGGCACTGTTGTATGTGGTTACCATTAACCAAGTGGCCTGCAGGCCAGAGCCACTGAGCTAAAACCTTGGCCCTGGGATCATCTTTTAACTCCTTTCTATTTCTACAATTTGAACTCAGTACATTTCTGTGTATATATCCTGAACCTAATAACATCTCAGTATTTGTACTTCTTCTCATTGACCTGAAGCACTTTCATCTCTTGCCTGAACTAGTAACAGTAGCACTGTGACAGTCTCCCTCATTCTCTACTTATTCTCTACCAATTATTCTTACCACAGTGATAAAAACAATCTTTTAAAAACAAGGCTACTGCTCTATAATGAGTCTTTTTCCTTTTCAGGTTTTTTTTGAGACAAGACCTATCTTTGTAGTTCAGGCTAGCCCTTAACTCACTATGTAGACCAGGCCAGCCTCGAAATCCCAACAATTCTCCTGCCTCTGCCTCCCAAGTGCTGAGATTACAGATGTGAGTGACCACAACCGGCACTGTGGTATGTTGTACCCAGGATTGAACTCTGGATCTTAGCTTGCCAGACAGATGCAAATCACTTAGCTAAATTCCCCACCCTACAGTGACTTCTTATTTCCAGGGTAAAAGCCTTTCAGCAGTGTACAAATCTCTTCATAACCTGTATTGTCATAGACTCCTATACTGCGACCACACTCCCTGTCACTCTCTGCTCCTGCTCAGCTCCAACCTCACTAGCCTCCTGCTGCTCCTTCCTTCTGCCACAGTCTTTTCACCAGCTGTTCTCCCAGATACCTAATTCTCATACCTCTTTCAAGACTTTGTTCAAATAGCATCTTTTCAGTGAGGCCTCCCTTGGCCTCCCTAGCTAATGGCATAACCCTCAGTTTTACTGAACTCTAACCTTCCTTGTAACTTGTTAGTGTTTCTTGGGCATTTATCATTTAGTATACCACAAAATTCCTTATTTACTATGTTTAGTGTATGTTACATCTGTGTACCTCCAAATAGTAAACATATAGCGACCCTGATGATTGTAAATTGCCTTTGCTATTACTCTTATTATGACTGTACATATTTCCTCTTACCACTAACTCTAAGAACTTTCTGAAGAGTCCACCAAGCCCTGGTCTAACTGGCCTCTCTACTTAAGATCTAATAAGGCCTATCCCAAGGTCAGACAAGCTTTGAATCAGAAAAATTGTAGATATAAAACTCCTGACTGTTCAATAAACATAGTCAATCTACCTCAGTGAGTACTCTGAGGATAGCTAAGTTGATTGCCAAAATGAATCATTTTCAAATAATGATTTGAGTTTTCCACAATAGACCTTTCTGTATTACTTAGAAGCCTCTCATTTGGATGATATGAAAATATATTTTGCACTCAGCCGCCTCCAAACAGGGCACTCTTCTTATATTTCTCAGACAACTGGACAAAAACAAGAGATGTGCCGAGCCCAGAGAAAAAGAAACTGATACCTACTAGAATCAGCCCGAGACTAGAAATTATTTAGTCCTAGAATCCAATTTTCATCCTTACTAGTCTTACTACATCTCTTTGGATTAAAGCCACATACCTAGATGCATCAAGAAATGGTCTGTGGACCAAGCTGATCCATTCTTCTCGATTGGATGAATACTTTGGCTCCCGGGGTGTTTCTCTCATGGTGTCCAAATCCACTAAATAGTGACATCTGCTGATGTCTATCTGAAATACAGAAAAGCCAGCTCTTCATCAGTAATTGCAAAGGTACCCTGCAAGGCTGTAAATAAGTATCAGCTGAAATCCTAAGAATTCCCACATGGCTTGAGAGGAACAATTATCCAGGTCCTGACGATGTTACCTGTGCTCTCTGTGTTATTTAGGCTTGCAAAGGGCAGCATGTGCTCACTCACTCAAACCTGTAGGTAAGCGTGGGTGGTCTGACTTTGGTTTCCTAAGTCTCCTAGCCCCATGGACATTTAGGTCTACAACCTACCTCTGGTAAACTTATTTTCTGATCACTATTGTCCCCTTACAGTCTATCAGCTCTTATTCCAGAAACTGAAAAGGTATAGCTACACACAGAGGTGAATGTGTAAGGAAGCCTGGCTCTCCTGGCAGTCATGGGAGTCACACTGCATCCCACAGGCAGCACAGCAATATCAAGAATATCAGCACCTTCAAAGAGTGTAAACATTTCACTGAATCAGCAGCAAAGAGTTTTCAGAAACTCATCTAAATGCTTCTCAAAAATTAAAATGGGAGGTAGCTCAGAGGTAGTGTTTGCCTTGCCACGCACTAGATTTGACCACCAGTGCCATAAAAATTAACTAGTTGAATAATTAATTTAATTTAAAAAGAAGTCCTCATAGGGCCAGGGATTTAGCTCAGTGGTGTCAGTTTGAGTCTGGTATTGAGAGGAAAACAACAACCACAACAAAAAGAAGTCCTCTTAGGTTATCATGGTTTAGTTAAGATAGAGACCCTCTGAAACATGAATAGCTGTATAGCAAATTTCATATTTAATTGTAAATGACACAAAGATTTTCCTTTAGGATCAGATGACCTGGTATCACTATTCTGTTTAACACTGTACTAGAGCTTCTAGTTAGCAGGATAAGATAAGAAAAATATGCAAAAGGGAAAAGAAATGGAAAGATGAAACAAAACTTGTATATACCATTGGTATATACAAAATTCAAAAGAATATAGATAAATTTTTCGAATTATTAAGAGAATTGATTAAATGTCACACTTCACAATATAAAAATCAATGTCGGGCCAGGGATTTAGCTGAGTGGTTCCGGCACCTGCCTTGCAAGTGCAAGGTTTTGATTTCAATCCCTGGTAACCACCTATAATAAATAATGCCTCACGTCCACCAGCAATCAGTGCCATATACCACAATGCAGAGCATGGTGGCTAACATCTGTAATGCCAGCACTTGGGAGGCAGAGGCAAGAGAACTGCTGTGAGTTCAAGGCTCACCTGGGCTATATAGTGAGTTCAGGGCCAGCCTGAACTACAAAGGGAGACCCTGTCTCAAAAAAAAGAAAAAAAGGGGCTGGGGAGTTAACTCAGTGGTTCTGGCGCCTGTCTTGCAAGCGCAAGGGCCCGGGTTCGATTCCCCAGTAACCACATAACAATACTGGGTGTGGAGACCCACACCCAGCAGCAACCAGTACCACATACCACAGTGCCGGGCGTGGCGGCTCATGCCTGTAATCCCAGCACTCGGGGGGCAGAGGCAGGAGGACTGTGATGTGAGTTTGAGGCTGAGCTCAGGGCCAGCCTGAACCACAAAGCGAGACCCTGTCTCAAAAAACCTTAAAAAAAAAAAAAAAAGAAAAAAAAAATCAATGTCATTTATATAATAGCAAAAAAACCAAAATTAAACTGTGTAATAATATAATTTTCAAGGATTTGAAAATATTTACCTTGAAATTAATCTAATAAATACTGGGAGTAGTATTAAAAATTATAGAATCTAGTTATAAATGATCAACTGATTAATTTTGAACGTGATATAAATACAATTACATAAAATGTATATAATGCAATAATGCATACGTCAGAATAGTATTTAAGGACTGAGATTTAGCTCAGTGGTCCCAATGTCTGCCTGGCAAGTGCAAGGTCTTGAGGTGGATCCCAGTAACCACACACCACAGTGCCGGGCTCACACCTATAATCCCAGCACCAGGGAGGCAGAGGCAGGAGGATTATTGTGAATTTGAGGCTGGCTGGCTACACAGTAAGTTCAGGGCCAGCCTGAACTACAAAAGTGAGATCTTGTCTCAAAAAAAAAAAGTATTTAACCATAGAAGGAGTGAAGTTCTGACACAAGCTACATCATGAATCAATCTTAACAAAATGCCACAGGCTAGGGATATAGCTCAATGGTTCCACACCTGCCTGACAAGTGCAAGAGCCTGAGTTTGATCCCCAGTACCACACACACACACACAAAAAAAAAAACCCAACCGCTAACAGAGTATAATGGTGCATGCCTGTAATCCTAGTACTCAGAAAGGCTGAGGCAAGAGAATCATTATGAGTTTGAGGTCAGTCTAGACTATACAATGAGTTATAGATCAGCCTGGAGTATATAGTGAAACTCTATCTCAAAAAACAAAAAATGAACAAACAAAAAAAGTCACCTACCATATAATTCAATTATATGAAATGTGTAGAATATGACAATTCTTCGAGACAGAAAACAAAGGTCTATATGGACTGAAGAACTTAATGAGCGTAGATTGAGGGGAGTAATGAAAATGTTTTAAAATTAATTGTTGGTGATGGTTGCATGACATTAAAAATGTACTAAATGCTGCTAAATTATTTAGCTAAAATGTTAAATTTTATTATGTATATTTTTCAATAATCTTTAAAAAGTCACTGAAATGGTATATTTTAACTTCTAAACAATGTTGATAAACAATAAAACAGACCTTCAAGTAGATAAACCTTATTCCTACATGACAAATTCACTATTATAAAGGTATCAATCCTAAATATATTGCTTACATACAATCTCAACTAAAAATTTCAACAGACATGTGAAACTTGACAAAGTGATTCTAAAATGTACATGGAAATGCAGAAGCACTCCTTAAAAAGAGCAAGGCTTTCTACAGCTGCAAAGCTGCCTAAATTAAGACAGTGAGGCACAGTGTCAACAGACTAAGGAATAGAGAGTTACCACAGATGCTGGCATAGATGAAACCTCATTTATAACAGAAGTGACATTATACAGCAGTGGGAAGGGAGTGATCTTTTCTTTTCTATTTCCCTTTTTTTTTTTGAGCCAGGGTTTCACTGTGTAGTTCAGACTGGCCCTAAGCTCACTATGTAGCCCAAGCTGGCCCCAAACTCACAGCAGTCCTCCTGCCTCTGCCTCCTGCCTCTGGGATTACACGTATGAGCCACCACGCCTGGCACTGTGGTATGTGGTTATCCGGGATCTAACTCAGGACCTTGCACTTGCCAGAAGATGCCAGAATGACGGAGCTAAAGCCGCAGCCCAGTGGGTGGTCTTTTCATTGGGACAACTCAACATCATTGAGAGAAAAATACAACTGGATCCCATCCTGATTTCACATACAAAAATCAACTTCAGGGAGATTATAGACATAAAGGGAAAAAGCAAACTGATAAAACTTCCTATAAAAGAATATAAGGAAATATATTCAAGATCTTAGGATAAAATCTTTTTAGACAAGATATAAAAAAATCATAAAAAGAAATGACAGATAAATTTGACATTATAATTGAGAATATCAGCTCAGTGGTTCCGTGCTTGCAAAGGCCTGGGTTGGATCCCGGTAGCCATATACAATCCTGGGTGTGGAGATTCACACCCAGCACCAGTCAGTACCACATACCACAGTGCCGGGCATGGTGGCTCATAACTGTAATCCCAGCACTCGGGAGGCAGAGGCAGGAGGATTGCTGTGATGTGAGTTGGAGGCTGAGCTCAGGGCCAGCCTGAACTACAAAGAGAGATCCTGTCTCAAAAAAAAAAAAAAAGTACCACTAGCCAGGTATGGTGGCTCATGCCTATAATCCCAGCACTTGGGAGGCAGAAGCAGGAGGATTGTTGTGTATTCAAGGCTAGCCTGGGCTACTAGTGAGTTCAGGGCCAGTCTGAACTATAAAGTGAGACCCTGTTTCAAAAAAGAAAAGAAAAGGTATCATTAAAAGAGTGAAAAGACAAGTATAGAACAGAAAATATACAAGCAACTAGACAAAAACAAACCACCCAATTTAAAAATAGGAAAGTAACTTTAGTAGGACAAAATAAATTTTAAAATATTAAATCTCAGTAGTTACCTGCAAATGCAAAAACAAAATTACAATGAAAAATTGTAATATCAAGTGACCAGAATCAGCAGTAATAATTTTGTGTTGTAGGTGAAATTAAGTTTGTACAAAATCTGTACCTACTTGTAGAGCCTACTAAAGTTAAAAGAAGGTGTCTTCTATACTTCAGCAATTACAGGGAATAGTTACTAACCAAATCTACATATTAGATTACACCATATAAAATAATTAATATTTGATGTTTGATCCACAAAAATGGTAACTGTATGTGGTTCAACCTAAAGTATATTTAACAGAAATGTTTACATACAAAGACAAGCTCAATAAAATGGTATTATTTATCATTGATCCATAATGGAAACTAGGCAAACATTCATCAATAGTAAAATAATAAGCTGTAGTACATTCACACACTGGAATACATGTGCATATGAATGAAAGATAACAAACTCCAGTTACATGCAGTAACATATGTGATTATTAAAATAAAATGTTTAGTGAAAGATATAAAAAGAGTAAAATGAGGTATTACTCAGGGAAAATATACCTAAATCATTTAGGGACACAGGTAAATGTGCTAAGTCAAAAGATAAAAGCAAAGAAATTACTAACATAAGTTAGCGGACTCTCTCTGAATAGGGCTATTAAGTGATCAAAAGGAATTATGGGGGGGGTCTGGGTACTAGGGATGTTCTATCACTTGACCTAGTGATGGCTGCATAGGCATTTGCTCTATCATTATTATTTTTGTTGCTGTTGCTATTATACTGTATACTTATATTTTGTATGTATTTTACTATATACTTACATTTTGTATTTAGGTTTACAGATTATGTATAATTGAAAATTTTAAAAATATGCATGCCAGAGTTACCTGGTCATCTCTAGCTTATAATAAACTCTGTTTTTTTCCCAACTGCTACCTCCCAGCAATGTTCTCATTCTCTCCCAGAATTATTTATATGAAGAAAAATACTACCGGCTCATATCTGTCTCTACATACGGGTCATTCCTCCAAGGGAGAGAAAGCACACTGAGAATTGACGTCAGACCCAATTCCATTCCACATAACTCTCTAAAAATGATCCTCTGCATAAGCACTTCAGGAAGTGGCCTTTTTTTTTAGGTTTTTGGAGACAGGGTCTCACTTTGTGGTTCAGGCTGGCCCTGAGCTCAGCCTCCAACTCACATCACAATCCTCCTGCCTCTGCCTCCCGAGTGCTGGGATTACAGGCGTGAGCCACCACGCCCGGCACTGTGGTATGTGGTACTGGTTGCTGCTGGGTGTGAGTCTCCACACCCAGTATTGTTATG
>PVIR01006270.1:43903-67235 GCA_004026965.1 Petromus typicus | reverse complement strand
AGCAATCCTCCTGCCTCTGCCTCCCGAGTGCTGGGATTACAGGCGTGAGCCACCACGCCCGGCACTGTGGTATGTGGTACTGGTTGCTGCTGGGCGTGAGTCTCCATGCCCAGTATGGTATGTGGTTACCGGGGAATCGAACCTGGGCCCTTGCGCTTGCAAGACAGGCGCCGGAACCACTGAGCTAACTCCCCGGCCCGGGCCCTAAACATTTAATCGTGATCAGTGAGAGAATAGGAAACTAAGGCTAAGCGTGAGCCTCGCTGACCTAGCATGCTTGAGTCTCACTCAAGGGTGTGAGCTGCTTAGTGGCAGAGATGGGAGCCCGTTTCCTCTTTTGCAAAATGAGGATAATAGTAATACCATCCACATATGCACACACATGCGCACACATGCGCCCACACATGGGCTGGGAGTGTATTGTATGAGCACATTGTGAAAATATTTTGTAAGTAAACATAAATGTTAAAGTATTTATTGTTTTTAATTCACTATGTTTCCCTTGGATGAAAGTTTCCCTTGGACTTAGCGTGTATTAGATTTCTAGTGTATTTCTGCAGATGCCTCTTTCCCCATTGCAGTTAAATTGTAGGGAATGAATTAGTTCTGGCTCTAAGGAGCAAATTTGAGAATATTGATTTCCCAAACCTCAAAGAAATTCGACTTCTCTTATAGGATTGTTGCTACAAGTGCAATTAGAAACTTCAGTTTTATGCATAGATACTTGTTTGTTTTTGCAGGGCTGGGGACTGAACCCAGGGCCCTTGTGCATTCTGCACCATCATTCTATTACTGAGCTATACCTGCAGTGTGTCAGAATAAATTTTAATAATATGTTGTTAGCTAAAAACCAGGACTCTATGGAAGGTTTTGTAATTTCGAGATGCTTATTCATGTTTAAATGTCTTTGGAAACATGGTCAAGGATGGTGTCTTGAACTGCAGGCCTGTGTGTAATCACAGCCTCTACTGCTGAAATAGTCCTGGAGGAGATGTATTTTATTTTGCTCAATTGAGCAGAATGTACATAGGACTAAGTCCAGTTCTCCTATTTGCTTTGTGACGAAATCACACGTTCAGTCAAGAAAGCAAAAGCATTTTAATCATCAAGCACTTACATAAAGGATTATTGCCACCTCTGGGATTCTAAGAACTTAGAACTATTCTTTCTTCCCTTCCACGTGCATTTGACACACTAGTTCCTAGCAGGACCTGTGTGTTTTTCTGTTATTGCTTTTGTCATCAAGGTCCAGGTTTTTCATCCAAGTTGCAGTGAGCTCTTGACAGGCTCCTGTGGCCATTGCTGCCTCCCCTTGCAGATGCACAATGGGTTCCCTTTATTTTTCTGTTTTCATCTCCCCTTCCACCCCCGTGCTGTGAGCAGACCCAGATTCCATCGCCTTCAGCCTGAGACCTCTCCTCATGATGCCACTGATGACTTTTCAAGCCATTCTCTCCTTTGTTTCAAATTTTAGGGACACAGCAGGTCAGGAAAGATTCCGAACAATCACAACCGCTTACTACAGAGGAGCCATGGTGAGTGTGTTTCAGGTTTTGTAACTCTTCAGATGAAAATAAAACATGAATATTCATTTTCCCAGATGAGAGCATTCAAGCTGAAGTCTAGTACAGTGGGCGGCAGGGGGGCAAGGGGGTGCTGGTAAACTTTTTTAATGTTAAAACAAACATTTTAAAGGTTTTTTGATTATGTTTTGTGCTTATACCTCTATTTTGCTGTTGATCTTCTAATAACCAGGCAGTTAGCTTGTAGGTTGTCTAGAACTTCACATCCTGAGGTGTTTGTGTATTTTTGCCTTTTATGAATTACTTATAGTTTTAGCAGACAACAAGCCCTGTGACTAAAAGTTCATTTCTTGTACTCAGCTCTGGTGCCATCATCCCTTATCTGTCCAGCACTCCCTGGTCACCACTTATCTTTCTGGAGTCTCCTCTGCCAACATGTTACCAGCTGGCCACAAACAGCTGAATGATTGTGAGTCTCTGAGGCTTAGTGTCTGGCAGATCTAAACTACGGGACATTTGCTGCATCATGGCCTTATTCTCTACTGTACCTTTCTCACTTGGTCATTTTATATCGTAAAATGCCTCATGTATTCAATACATTTTTATTGTTTTTTGCCTGTGCACATCCTATGTGGTATTGGAGTACAGTGGAAAATAAGACAGGTTACAAGCAGAGGTGTGCTAAACCCTCCTTTTGATGGCAGGCCAGTTTAGCGCTTTCTCTCTGGCATAGGCTTCCACCAGTGGTAGAGCATGTGCTTAGCATACATGAGGCCCTAGGCTTCATCTTCAGCGCTAAAAATCCTAAATTAATTAGAACTAAACCACGCCCAAGTTGGAACCTTGAATTATGATGCAACCAGTGTGCTTAATGGTTCTTTGAAGTCAAACTGTTGAACTCATAGAACTCATAGAGTCCAATCTGATCAGTTTCAGCATTTCACCTGCCATCATACTCAGCTTATTGCTTCAAAGGCTCTGGCACCCCTGGCAGTGTTGCCAAGCTGAGAAGCTTGAAGAGATGATAGCTGTCCCTTGCCTCTTGGAAAATAGGAGCTGAATTTACAGATTTCTCCACGATCATGCCGCACTTTATTTTCCACTGCTCACCCACCATTATTTGACTATCATTTCTGCAGAAAGAGCGAGGATTCTTTTTAACGTAAAACATACCACGAACCATACATACATAACCATAATCATAAATGTATGTTTTCTCCACATTCTGTCTTATGACTCTATTTCAAGACTGTGAAGAGTTATCTTTTTTTTTTTTTTTTTTTGAGACAGAGTCTCATTTTTATAGTTGAGGCTGGCCCTGAGCTCACTGTGCAGCCCCGGCAAGTCTTAAACTCACAGCAATCCCCTTGCCTCTGCCTCCCAAGTGCTAGGATTATAGGCATGAGCCACCAGGCCTGGCACTGTGATGTGTGGTACTAGACTGCTGATGGGCGTGAGTCACCACGCCCAGCATTGTGGTATGTGGTCCCAGAGATCAGACTCAGGACCTTGCGCTTACAAGGCAGATCCTGGAACTGCTAAGCTAAATCCTCAGCTAAAGAGTTATCATTTTTATAAAGACAGTTGTAGTTATTCTATATTTTGCTTAAGTTGAAGCCAGAGGAAAGAGAATTACTATGTATACCAGGAAGGCATGTGTTGTTAGTTTCCTCCATGAAGAATTTTAGGAATACAAAGAGCATCATAATTGGATGGTTTAGAGTAACTTTTAGAGAATTCTAATAAGAAGCACCTTAGATGCCCAGGCTTTTCTGGGAACCAGTCTTTCACATCCTAGGAATGGTGTGTGTTCACTTTATTTGCACACCAGTTCTCCCCAGAGGCCACATAGGAACTCTCAGATTCTGGGAGCAAGTGTTGCACTTGGATATCTAGCTCTAGTTCATTGTTTGAGGAAAGAGTCCATTAAAATGTGTTAATTTAGACTTAAAGATTTTGTCTTTTCTTTAATCTCTTATCCAGTCTTTCCTCACATGACTTCAAATAATTAGAAGAGTATTGCAATTCTAGGTAGTGTTATCTTTTGTATTTTGGAGGTAGAGATTTTTGTCTCTTGTTTTGGCTGACAGGATAGGTGCTCAATAAATAGTTGCTGACAGGGTGAATCAGTGGAAAATTTCAGACCTAGAAACAGTCTTAGAAGAACCTCTAGCAAATCCTTCTCTGTAGAAACCCTGGATCACTCAGGTCATGTGCTGAGGTGAGGAGGCTTCAGGTTTTCACTGGAGTGTATGTACCATTTTCACCAAGAGGTACTGGTGGCACATTTAGCTACGCTGGGTCGAGTGTGCAGGATGTTGACAAGCATTGTACTTAGTCTGCCACCATGCCAGAGTTCTGTGCTCTGTTTCAGACACTTCGGCAACTTCTCAGGCCTAGCAGTAATCCTGGAGAACAGTTAGGCTTTCGGATAAAAAGGACAATATCTTTACATCATCGAGATTTTTCATTAACTAGCATCATCTTCTGAACTGTTAGGAAGCAAGGCTATACTTTCAGGGATCATTTCTGTAGTTGGTGAATTGTTAGGAAGCTGTTCTTGTCAGTCTATACTACTAGATATGAAAATTTTAAATGACACACTTAATTTATATTTTCAGCTGATTCATATTTATGTCACTTAGCTTACAAAACACAGGAAATGGTAAAGTTTGCTATTGAAAACAAAGATATAAATTAGTAATATCCACCACTTGTTGAGTTGAAGCTAAATCTTAGGTGCTAGGTTAAATCACTTGTAAATAACAGCTCAGCAGATTCTTAAACAATCCCACGTGGAAGATGTGTCATCCTCATTTTTCTCTAAGACTAAGGAGAATAAAATAGGATCACCCTATAGAGGTTAGAACCTGAGCCAGAAGCTGTGACTGCGGAGCCTGTGGTCTTCATACCATACTGTTCACACTTTCTGAGCTCACCCAGCAAAGGGAAACCCTGTAACAGATACCATAGAAATTGTCAGGGCTATTTATAAAGCCCAAAGGATGGTAGGGCTATGAGAATTTGGTTAAGGGCATTTGGTTACAGGCATTTGCATCAGGAATTATTTAGAATCCACCTTGATTTTCCTTTATTATGGTAAATTTATACACCACATAAAATTTGCTTGTCATTTTAAGCATACAGTTTTACACTTTGATTTTTTTAAAACAAAGTTATTTTCATTTAGATAACTATAAAATCTCTTACAGTATGCAGCCAAACTGAAGCATTTGAAGCAAGGAGGAGGAATAAGGATATTGCTTAACATTTAAACAATTATATGTGTACACACACACACACACACACACACACACACACATATATATATATATATATATATTTTTTTTTTTTTAGGTTTTTTGAGACAGGGTCTCGCTTTGTGTTTCAGGCTGGCCCTGAGCTCAGCCTCAAACTCACATCACAGCAATCCTCCTGCCTCTGCCTCCCAAGTGCTGGGATTACAGGCGTGAGCCACCACGCCCGGCCCTGTGGTATGTGGTACTGGTTGCTGCTGGGGTGAGTCTCCACGCCCAGTATTGTTATGTGGTTACCGGGGATGGAACCCGGGTCCTTGCGCTTGCAAGACAGGTGCTGGAACCACTGAGCTATATCCCCGGCCCACACATATATTTTTAACAGGATTTCCCTTTGTAGTTTAGGCTGCCTTTGAACTCACTATGTAGCCCAGGCTGGCCTCGAACTCACAGTGATCCTCCTGCCTCAAGCAATAATACATTGTTTTCTGGTTGCAAATAAAAATGGATATATATTGTATAGAAAACTTTAAATGTCCAAAGAAATCATCCAGAGTATACCTTTTGTTAATGCTTTATTTCCTGGATTTTTGTCTACGTGTATATGATTCGTATTTATTTACATTTATATTTACCCTCAAAATCGGATGCCAGATCCTGAAGGACTTTGCCTACCAGGCTAAGGAATTCTAACTTAATTCTGAATGCACAGGAGAGATACTGTACTAAGGAGTTTAGAGACATGAAACAATAATAGATAACCCTTCTGGAAGAAGAGGGTTAGCGGGGCTAAAAATGAAAGCATACAATCAGTTGAGGACTGACAGTAATTCAGGTAAAGGCTAACTGATGAGAATCCAGATAAGGCTTTACATGTGAGGTGAAGGGTCAAAGGCTAGAAATACAGAGTTGTTGGGTTTGCAGGCTGTGGATGAGATGACCGCCAGATGTCTGTGCCAGGCTGGCTGGCTGAATATTACCTCGAATGAACAGATGACCCCCGGGAAGGAGTTAAAATAATATCAGGTTTAACTTAGTTAAAATTTTACTTAGTAGTGCTTGTGGTGACTGCTAGAGCGATGTAACAGCTGAGATCCAGACAGTGTTCCCTAAGAACCATCTGGCCCCTATCTACCTTCCTGCCTCAGTTTGTGCCTGTTTCCTGTCAGATCTCCGCAGTCTCGCTAGGCTGCCTTTCACTGAGTCCTAAGGGCTCTGGGCTTCCATCTCAGTGAGCTGTTTATAATGTTTCTGCTCTTTACCGAGTGCCATAGACTTCATTTCCTCAAACCTAACTTCTGCTCAGTCTTCAGGCCTCACTGTAATATTATCTCAGGGAAACCTTCCCTGACCACTCCAGTCTCTCAGCCAGATTAGGTTACATTCCTCACATCAGAGCTCAGAACTCCTCGTGCATTTTCATAACAATTGTCAATATTACAGTTTATTGTATAATTATTAGTTTGTTGTCTTTTTCTTTGCTAACCACCCACAAGAGTAAGGAACTTGTGACTATTTTGTTCAGTGCTAATAACATTGTAGGGTTAGGATTTAGGCACATTGTACATGCTCATTCAATATTTGCTGAATGGATCAGTCTAGTATGTAATACCAAAATGTGATCTAAGGATATAGATTCAAGTGTTAATTTAACATGTGGAATTTGAACCTCTTAGCAGTCCCAGATATGGGAGGTTCAAAAATATGACTACAGCATTTTTAGCTAAAACCATACAATTATAATTTAATTATTTTAAAAAATTTAATTATTTTAAATACCTGTGATTTACAAGATAATTGATGACATTTTGCTCATCCTATAAAAAGGAAATAATTTTAAGGCAGTATAGTTTCAGCTTTAGTGGAACAATAAAAGAACTTCTATTTAGAATGAACAAGTGGACAGTAGGAGCGATCACCTCTCTTCTCACTCTTATCTCTGTTATAATTTTAATTTGGCTTCAGCGATAATGGGTGCTGATTGCTATCCTGTGAGGTCAGGTTGGAAGGAAGTATCAGCTTTATCACAATCTCTAATCAGATATTTTTATTTATTTATGTAGTGAGACCATGGAAGAACTTATTTTTGGTTTTTTTTTCCTACTTTCCAAATTTATTCTGAATCCTTTCTTAAGGGATAAGAAAGGAACAGAAAAGTTTCCTGGAAGGAAACGTTGACATTATTTATTATAAAAGTGCATAAAGGATTATTTAAAGACTTTTGTTTCTTCTCACAGGGGATTATGCTGGTCTATGACATCACAAATGAAAAATCCTTCGATAACATTAAGAACTGGATAAGGAACATTGAAGAGGTATGGATAAGAGAGCGCGGTGGTGTGGAGGAGACCCCACTCAGCACTTGGAAGGGCTCTTTGTGTTATCAGAGGCCCCCACCTTGAAGAACTGGGGCAGGGCCAGGCTGCGCCTCTCTCCATCCCTAAGGGGCCAGGTCTCTTGCTGCCAGCCTGACCACTGTGGGATATGGACAGAGGAGCAGTTTCACAGGATTTTCAACTAACCCAAGTTCCCTTTTTGTACATGAGGAAACTCATACCAGAAAGAAGTGACTCGCCAGTGTTTGTACAGCCTTTAGAAAGAAGATCCAAAATTAAAACACTGGACTCCCAGGCTCTCTCCATCCTGCAAAATTAGATCTTTGGCAAATTTTTTTTTTACCTTCTAACATTTTCTCTATCTTAAATATTTGAAATTTGGCTTAATTCCAGAAAAATTGGTATTAAAATTTTTTGAAATATTTGATAGTTCAGAAAGAATTTTGACTTTGAAATAACTTTTTACATATTTATAATTGCCCAAATAAATTTATTTTTTAAACTGTTTAGAATCCAGGATACTTTTCCCACTGGGTCACCCAGTAATACATTTTTCTCTTGTGTTTGACCCAGATAGTTGGAGGTTTTGTTATTGGGTAACTATAAGCTTTATTTCTGTTACTTCATGTTATAAGCAGTAATAACAAAAACCAAAAGAATGACTGAGAGCCTGGTGAAAGGTCTAAGCTGTTGCATTTTCCCACCTCTTATCGTCAGACTTTCCTGAATCAGACCTTGTGTTGAATGAAAGATTATTTCTCACCCTTTGATGTGTTTGTGACAGGCTAGGAGTCTCCTGATGAATAGCCATTGTCTTCCGCAGGCTGTTTTCATGGCAGATTGTTTCCTCCTTGCAGCATGCTTCTTCAGACGTTGAGAGAATGATCCTGGGTAACAAATGTGATATGAATGACAAGAGACAAGTCTCAAAAGAAAGAGGAGAAAAGGTAAATTTAAACCAACTGGATAAAGATTGCAATCCACTGGCATTAAACATTCATTTTCTTCATATTATCTGTTGAATCACCTTTTAGAATATCTATGTTTTAATCCTTTAAAATTGAATACCAATAATGAAGAGATGTAAGTCATACTGAATAGTGTGCATTAGTATTCTGAATCCGACGGTATATAGTGTGTGGTCGTGACTCACTCCTAAAGAATTTGCTGATGTTTTCTGGGAGACACAAATTAGACCTTCAAGATTCCTGCAGGTTAGAGTTCAAGCTCTTTCTTCCAGATCTGTGTGAAAAGCCCAGTTTTGGATTTAAAATAATTCCTTCTCTTTGAAAAAAACAATGGGATGGGTGAAGTGCAACAGTAATAATTTTCTCTTGTTCTTATTTTTTTTCTAAGGATATTTTACTGTATACATCAGATTTAGATCATAATGGATAAATTCCTAAGTGATCGGGCTTTAGATGTGTCATTTATTGGTTTTCCTCAGTTTTTTGCCCTATAAACAAATTTACATTTTTGTATATATTTAGTTTCACTTTTTGAGTTTTGGAGTTTTCTTTGATCTCTTTTCAATAATACTTCCAAAAATGTATGTTTCAATACCTAACCATAACCTTTTTCTTTTAAAGACATTCACTTAATTTTAGTGTTGTAAATTAACTGGGGAGTCCTTTGAGAATATGTAGTCATGTAGAAGCATTTAGAGTATGTTTCAGTTAGTAGAAATTAAAGCAGTGAATACTTCAGTGTTGTTGTTCTGTTATGGACCCATTAAATTAGAAGTCAGTGTAGAAACTATAGGAGAATTTTACTTTTGAAGCAGATAAAAGGGACAAATGAATCTCAAGTTAATGAAAAAGGTAAGAATCCATCTCAGATTTTCTTATATGTGTATATAGAGAGAATTAAAAGAATAGAACAAAGAAAATAGTGACATTTTGTTTAAACTGAAATTTGTGGTACTTTTAGGTAAATTATTGAATTCTTCGTGTTCTTATTTTTTCTTTTGTGGTAGGAGGGCTTGAACGCGAGAACTTGCACTTGCTAAGCAGGCAGGCATGAAACCACTGAGCTACATCCTCCAGCCTAAATTATTAAATTCTAATTGCAGTAGAAGAAAGCAAAGAAATTTGAGAACGATGGTAGTTGTAATGTAGATGGCCTACTTTGAGAACTTTGGAAAAACTTGAAAAATAAAAAGCTTTACATGTTAAGCCACTTTCATTGAATTTACTCTTTTTTGTTTGCCTTTCAGTTAGCAATTGACTATGGGATTAAATTCTTGGAGACAAGTGCAAAATCCAGTACGAATGTAGAAGAGGTAAGGAAATGTGTGGTGACCTGTTACGTTGTAGGACCAGTGGTTCTCAGAGCCTTGGTATTTTCTGACATAAGGAAAGCCTTTTTCAGTTGTGGTTGGTTGGTTATTTATTGATTGATTGGTTAACTGATTGATACTGAGGACACTGCCTCCACACACTTGATAGCCAGGCGATTCACCACTGAGCTGACTCCCCAACCTGGGAAAACTTTTGTTGGCTTTCCTCCATTTGGTGTGCTTTTGTGCCTCTGGCTTGTGTGTGGACTCTGGTTGTT
The DNA here is from genome assembly GCA_004026965.1 of Petromus typicus. NCBI lineage: Eukaryota > Metazoa > Chordata > Mammalia > Rodentia > Petromuridae > Petromus > Petromus typicus. Next base: position 57,563 of record PVIR01006270.1, on the reverse strand, counting down.
AAATTTTGACCATCCTTCACACAGTCAATATTACATTGCATTACATTATTAAATTTTGACCAGCCTTCACACAGTCAATATTACATTGCTCAAGTAAGAGTCACTGAACAGAGGCCGGAAGTTCGGTTTAAGTTCAGTGAGTTGTTTATTTGGGAAGCTGCAAATCCTAGACTAGGAAGCCATGCAGTGTCCTCTGTTCATTTGTCATCATTCATGTCACCCCAGAGTAGCCAGTAGCAGACAAGTTAAATTACTTCCATGTCTTTACTCTCTCAAGAGATTCAAACTGTTAGCTTATTGAACAGATTCCCTTTGTGTATACATTTGAAGTAGATTAAGCATGATTCTTTCTAACTGTGGGATTTCGTAGAAATAAGAAAATGTTTTATCAAGGAGTAACTTCCATAATTTTTCATTAAGCTAGATGTAAAAGTCTTTTAAGGTTATTTTTACCAAGGTCAGAATTGTTGAAGATAATTTCTTTGTTTAAAATCCATTTTTAAACTGATTCCAAAATAATGCACTTAATACATAGAATTCATGCAGTTTACTTACTAATGCTAATGGTCTTCTAAGCATTGCTTTTTTAAGGCTACTGACATTATCTAATTGCTAAAACTGGAGACTACAGTGACCTTATTGGTCAGTGGACCCTAATCAGACCTTTTCTTGTTTTTTAAATAACTAACGTTCATCTTTTCAGGTTGGCTAATAGGTGCTGGGAAACAGGAAATCGCTACTGATTTATTTACACAAGTGTAGTTAAGCAGAAAAATACTTCCATTTGCAGAAAAAGATTTGCCTCCACAGTAAAGGGAAGTTGGAGTAGTGGAAATGGAGAAAAGTGCGCTCACAGAGAAGGCCCATATAGTATCACCCCACAGGGCAAATTCATTCCCCCAGCTTCATGTAGCAGGCTTGGTCCCAACCAGCATCCTAATGGCAGCTACCACTTAGAGTGAGCCCCAAGTCTGGAGGTATGAAGCTGGAAATTGCCTGAGCTGCTTATTCCAAAGAGGTGTTATAGAGAAGATAGCAGTTGTTGCAGAGCTGTGGTGTGGGTAGCTTCTTCAGAGGTGAGGGAGGTTTCCTCAGAAACTTCCAGATGACCAGTGTGATGGTGAGACACTGACAGTGAGTAGTACTAGTAGTTACACTGCTTCTGTGTAATTGGGTTGGAAATAGTCTTTTGCCTATACAGTTTTTGGAGTCAGGAGTGCCTGGGAAAAACAAGGCTGACATAAAGGTGGGTTTAGCATCAAAGTAAATAAGAGTTCTTGGCTCTGTAGGAAAAAAGTAAAGTGTTAGGTTTTTTAAATGTTTGGTTTGAATCAAGACAAACTATAGATAAAGCATCAATCAGGTTTGTCAGATTTGCCCTGGTTATGTTTGGGTACTGTCAGGGGTTTGGAGTGTGGAGACACAGATATACCTGCTCAGGGTTGACCTCAGCAGAGGTCAGCAGTAAAAGCGAGGTTTTTGTGAAGCTACGTTTTAGAGTTGCATTACTCTTTACACAGCTGTTAGCATCTCCTAGAGCAGGCACTAGGCCCTCCTCTGGGGGAGTAAGAATGGCGTAGACAGAGCCTCTGCCGTGTTCTCGGTGCACTGAGGAAGCTGCTCCTAACACAGATTGTGAAGGGGACCAAAGATGGAAGGAGCAGGGAGGGCTCGAAGGAAAGAATTCAGATGTGTTATGTACATGTACCAACTCAGCACCATAAATCTAATCGTTATGAACTGCAAGCATGTACTAGTAAAAATAAGAGAAAAAATTAGGGCAGATTGGTAATTTCGGAATGATAGCAGATATTATAACCACATATACCAGTATATTGTTATAGAATGTAATATATGTATTACATTTTTTAAGTAAATACAATAACATGAGTTAACTTAGGAACTTGTACTAGGTTTTACATGCAGGGCATAATTGATGAATAAATGAAGGGCAGCTTGATATCATTGGGAAATATTTGTTATATCATTGAAAAATAAGCTACATTGTGAACATACTTTGATTTCATTTATGTTCTTCTTTCAGTTAAAAACTGTGAAGTAATATATTTATGATGAAATAATGAAAATTTCTCTGTTGAAACATTATACATCTACAATAGTGAATTTATTTTTTTTTTTAACCTTTAGGCATTTTTTACTCTTGCACGAGATATAATGACAAAACTCAACAGAAAAATGGTTCGTATGTCTTACAATTGTTATACTATTTGACACTTGATACAGAGGATAAGCATGACTATTAATATATTCATACTAAACTCTCATGACACAGATACCCATCTGGTTGAACTTTGATTCTTGTTTCCTTTAGATTCCATTTGGGAACTATAACTCTTTTATCTGATGCTTACCTGCTCTTTAATTGAATTTTGGTCAGAATAATGAAAGTAATAATGGCACTAATTACATTTTTGTCATAAACTTGTATAGTTTGTTTCCTGCAGCAGATATTTATATCTATATCTTTATAGTCTTAAAGTTGCTAAGATTTTTTAAATTGGAAAGCTATCTCAGTGATGAATCTTAAGGAGAACTTTTGGACTTCCCTTTAACCTGAGTCTTATCCAAAACTACATATCACATTACCAACTCTTCTTACCAAAACAGGATTGTGTCTTGGTAGTGCCCTAGCATTGTTTCTATTACCCTTGAAACTTTATACTTCATTGGTTGTAAATTATTCCTACCTAATATATTATTAAAATAAAAGTGCTATCCTAAGTGCATCTAATCTGCCTAATCTGCCATTTCCAAAAAGAGAAAGACAATATTGGAGCTTAATTAATTCCCCTTCTAATAAAATACCCTAGTGAGTACACATTTCACTAGGACATACATTTCACTTGGAATGCTTTATTTTTATGTTTTAGGTAATTTGGGTGAAAGCATGAAACTTTCATTTCCTTGGTAACTTTATCTTCTGTATTTTAGAATGACAGTAATTCATCAGGGTCAGGTGGGCCGGTGAAAATAACAGAGAACCGATCCAAGAAGACCAGCTTCTTCCGCTGTTCGCTGCTTTGATGAACTCCTTTCTGAGAGACTGCAGCACACCTAGAGGGTCCTTTGCTGCTTCTCGGAAAGCACAGGTCCCCCAGCCTCAGAGTCACCCCGCCCAGCTGCTGCGGAGAGCACCACTGAACTTAGACTTCTCAACACTGAACGTCAAGCAGATTTCAGCTTCCTGGACTCAGAAAAGCACAGGCTCCTTTTTTCAAACCTGGAAGCGATGACATGGAGACACACGCAAGATCTAACTGGTTCTTCCTTTCTTTACTGCCTGCTGTGGAAGCTGCTATCTTTCTTTTCCACTTTGCACATCATTGTTAGCCTATCCTTCTGACAGCGAGATCTTAGACTTCTGTCTGCACACTTCTGCGCCATGAAGCTCTAGACAAATATGTACACTTGGGATGTTTTCAAGAAAACAAAAACATTAAGCAGAGGTTGATAAAGACAGTCTTAAAAATTCATTAAAAGGCCCACTTATTCATCAGAGGCCGCAATATCTTTATTTTTTTCAGATAATTGACATTCCTGATTTTTTTTTTTTTTGGTCATCATCTGGGTAGCTGAATGAATTGCTTTTTAAATGTATTACCTCTGCCTAATTACAGAAACTGCATTTGGAAATATTATTATCTCACTTTTCCTGGGGTTTGTATTTGCTATCCTTTCTCCTGTTTGGCACGTTTTACCTAGTTATGTAAAATTGATAACACATTGGGCTATTGCTATCTGTTTCTATTTCTGAACTTCTTCAACTGAAGTTTTGCATAGGTAGAATTGTATCAGTTTTATTTCGGCTTCACATCAGAATGTATGTTTTTTTCTTAGGTTCACCCCTTAGCTTTTTGGTTTTGTTGTTATACCTAATTTCTACCATAATCCTCGTCTGTAAGAATTAACAAAAGTTAGATTTAGATTTTAGTTAGCAGAAAGCATATCTATAAGGAGAAGGATTGACTTGTCAATATAAATGTAAGAGATAGTCCTAGTAATGGTGAAAATAATGATCTTTGGGTCTATTTTTTTTTTAATAAAAGTACATGGACTTAAAACATCCTCTAGGAAAAGTCTTGCCTTTATATTAGAGGAAATATGGTCAACATTTCAGTCTTAAAACAACTCTTACTGAGTATATCATCTGTTTAGGTTCATTGTGTCAGAACTTTGTATAGTCCTTTGGGCAGAAGCCTTTCTCTCCAAACACTGGTACTGGTGTTCCTGTTATAGATGAAACCGCCCGATTGGGGGAAAAAAAAAAAAAGCATTCAGTGTCAATTTATGTGCCAAATTAAAAATATAATTTCATTGTTTTTATTGTAGTTTTCAGTGTCATAACACAGAAGGAAAGAGGTGACTAAGAATATGAATTCTATTATAATGAACTGTTCTGCCATGCCTGCCAGGGCTGCTCTCGTGCTCGGTAGTTACGAACAGAAAATGGAGGTGGAAATGCGTCAAATTAGGATCTGTTGTTTAAATGCTTGGATCCGTCAGCCTTTACTACTTGTTTTTAAACCGAGAAACGAATTAGTGGCTGTATATATGTGCCAGAGCTATTTTTGATGGTTGCACTAAACTTGTTGACAAGTTTCAGCCTCCTTGATTTTGTTTTCTTAGTTACAAATAAGTTTAAAGTCACTCATTACTGTCCCAGTATAATGAGTAGTTCCCAAAGTCTGCTGTCTTCAGATTAGGTACACATTTGAAAAGAAAAAGTAATTCCTTGGAAACATCTTACCCAACTATGGGAGGGTGTCCAAGCCATTAAGCTTCCTGGGTGGTAAAAAAGTACTTTCTAAAGGACAAGTGCTATGACACCATGTATGAATGTAATCCTTTTAGTATTTTACCTCTATTTGGTGTCTTAACACTTTGGTTTCTATCTCAGGGGTTGTCTGCAAACCAAAACTGACACAGTCTAGGATTAATCTCCTTTTTTTAAAAAAACAAAAACAAAAACAAAAAACAGAGTGTTTTGCTTTTGTTATTGTTCTTCATTCTCCTTTTGCCTTCTGTAGGTATAAGTAGTCTCCATACACTTCTCTTTGAAAAAGCGTGTAAAACTTAGATGAGTCCAAAAGTGCTCTTTGAAGTAGCAGCACACTGGGAGTATATACTCTGTTATATAGAAATAAATTGTCCTTACTATTTTCTTACATTTAGCTTTGCTAAATTGTATATAATTTGAGCTGAGACTATAGGAAATTTACTTTCTGCATGGTAAAGTGACCCAATAAATATTCCACTTTGCTTAATAATGTACATATAGTGCATTATTTTTTCTATTTGTAGATGGATTTAGTGACAGATAGAACTGTCTGTTCCCTGCTGAAACTGAAGAAATCTAGGCTTTTTTGGAACATTTTCGTGATCTTATGGATAAAGGTACATAAAGATTTTTGCAACAGTATTAGTGGCTCAGTGGCTGCACTTTATTATCAATGTGCTAAGTTTTGATGATTGGACTAGACCTTTTCAAATAGAGTTTGAAGGCTTCAGATAATGAAAATGTGCTGTAACTAAGTGGCATGCAAATCACTTGATTGTGAAATGTTTCACTGGGAACGTATTTTAGCTACATTTTACTTGGGACAGATTATGATTAAATAACCCACCTGTGTGTGCATCATTTAGTAGATGCTGCAGGGTTTCTTACTATTTACATGAACATTTTGTGCAGTCTTTGTTATAAATTTTCAAAAGACTATACTCTTTACTTTGGGGGACTATTTTTAAATTATACCTCATTTAGCTAACTAGTATTCTAATACTTGGTATAAAAACAGTGAGCCAGCCTTTGAGCATCAACACAATTATGTTTAGATTTATATGTTTTGTTATGAACTGAAGACATCCTTGGAAAAAGGTAGGTGATTTCTTCATTTAGAGTAGAACATATATGGTATTGTATTAGTGTAAAAAAAAGTATTAGCTCTCTGCCCCCATTAATAAATTTAGCTGTGCAATATAGATACCTTTTTGCAGAAGTTTCTAAGTAAGAGATTACAGCACCATTTTACTGAAAGTCTATATGAAGGCTTAGAAAGTTTTTCCTGTGATCAGTAAATGATGCTTTTATGCAGAGCTGTTTTTCAACTTTATGACTTAAAGACTTAGACTCCTTTGTAAGTTTAGTTCTTCATCTCTGAAGATGAGCTTCTAAGCTTAAACATTTTAAACTGTATTTCATTATGTTGTACTTAATCTCAAATTTTAAGCAAGTTTTTAGACTTTTTTAACATTCCTTTTTCTTGTTACATTGAGAACAGAGAGGAATGTCTAAAATGAAGCCTCTTAATGTAAAAGGACCTAGAAAGACAGGATATGCTAATAAAATACCAAATCCTAACACATTTTACAGGAGGATCAGCCTTTCTTTAGACTAATAAAAATAATAGGTTGTGATGTTCTCTGTGAAACAAATCTAAATGACTTAAATGTATGGAAATAAGCAGTTATTTTAGGGATATTTCAGATTTTATTTCATTTTTTGAAATGTGTACCATATGCAATTGCACTTATTGTTGCCAAGATCTAGTAGGACTCTTTCTTCCTTCTTTCTTTTTTTAGTTTTAATAAAACGTGAATTATGATAGTTCATCCCTATGGCCTTACTGATGGGTTTTATTTTGTTTGCAGCTGACACTGCAGTTCCTTTAATACAAAATACCATAAAACTATCAGACTAAAATGATGCCCCTAATGGGAACTACCTAGTTTTTCCCAAGAATTATCCTATTATGTATGTTTAGACATATTTTATTTTTTGCTCCAGTGGCTTCATGTTAAAAAGCTCCTGCAGATAAAATGGTCATGTGGTTAATCTTGTTTAAGCCAGTTCATTAACTATGTACTGATACTGATGCTGTTTTTCTTTAATGGATTTTATTCCAGGTGAACTTTTTTTTTTTTTTACAATAATGTTCATCTAAAATAAAAAGTACGTCATGAAAATGTTCTTGACTCTCTGAAGTATGTCGCACATTTTTTTTAACATGTTCTATAAACTTGCAAAGTGTGTGATTCAAATGATGGGAGATTTGTTATGTTAGGAAATTGCATCTCACCTGACCATTTCTTACAAAAATGGCCAGACTTCCTCCTCATACGTAGTTCAGGATGCACTGACACTATGCTATTGTAGAATCTGCAACCTGAACTCGTTTGTCCCGCCCTTTTTCTAGATTTAGTTTCTGATGTTTTGTTTCCACTAAGAAATATGAGTTTGATGGCACCAGCCCTGCTTCTAGGCTCAACCTTTTCATTCATCCCACAACCATTTCAAACTTCTAGTTCAAGCTTTCTGCCTCTTTTCTCTCACTCTTGGAAGTAACTAAGTAGTAGTTTCTTTGATTTCTTATGGCTGATTTATGTTTTCCTTGTCTTTCTCTTAACATATTCACAATGGTGCCACCGTTATGTCTCACTTAGAGCCAGCTCAGATTTGAATTCCATCTCTGACATTAAATAGCCAAGTCCTGGTTATTCAAGCTACCCAGTGGGATGGTCCTGTATGTACTGCCAGGGTTCAAGCCAGCAGCAATGCTTCTTTTTTTGTTTGTTTGTTTTTTGAGACAGGGTCTTCCTTTGTAGTTCAGGCTGACCCTGAACTCAGCCTCAAACTCACATTACAGCAATCCTCCTGCCTCTGCCTTCCTAGTGCTGGGACTACCGGTGTGAGCCACCACGCCCGGCACTGTGGTATATGGTACTGACTGCTGCTGGGCGTGAGTCTCCACACCCAGTATTGTATGTGGTTACCAGGTATCGAACCTGGGTCCTTAAGCTTGCAAGACAGGTGCCGGAACCACTGAGCTAAATCCTCGGCCCAGCAATGTGTCTTCCTACATTAATTTAAAAAATCAGTAGTAAGTACTGTTCACAGCTGAAGCTGAATTTACTCTATGTGGTTGTTACTTTGGTCTCCAGTTTCTAGGTGTTACTTCCTGAAGATTCTCACCCTACACCACAGATGAAATCTGTGCTTAATAAGACCTAGGACAGGATCCTCAGATTGACCCATGTAAGGCCAGTAGCTGCACTCTGCCCTGCCACGGAGCCCTCCTTACTGTGCCAGCAGTAGGAAGACTAACTACATCACCTCCTAGGTCCCTCCCTCCTGTGTCCTCCGCAGAGCACACCCTGTCTGCTGTCTGTTAGAGCCAAATTTCCCCTTTTTTCCCTCACACACATTTACCTGAAAACTCTTTGCTGATTGGCTTTTACTCCTATGTATGTTACAGTCACAGCTAGATCTACTGGACACAATTTCACCGGTATTTTACTTAAGCCCTTCTTCTGAAGTAGTTTCCCCCCTTCGCTTTCAGGATACCACATGCCATTTTCCTCATTACCCTTTAGGGCTTCCTCTTAATCTTCTCCTCAGACTGGCTTCCACACTGGGCGCTTTTCTTGCGTCACTAAATCATTCTACTTACTCTCAAAGCTTCCACTAGTCCGGAGCCTCCATTCTAGATTTTTAGTCCTGGTCTCCCCAGTCCTGTAAATGTAGTTGGTCACTGAATACCTCCACTCGAATTCTACAAGCGTCTAGATGTCAGCGTATCCAGAATGGTGCCGATCATTGTAGTTACTGCCCTCTTTCCATCTCCACATTGAAGGCCGAGATCTGTAGAGGCCGTGATCCTTGACACGTCTTCTCCCTCCTGTTCTGCAGTTCTCTTAACCACTCGATTCTGTTTGCTCAGTTCCTAAGTTTCGCTTCAGTGGGTATTTCCTGATTTAAGACTCTCTGAGACAAGAGTAAGTTTCTTCTTTTCCTTCATTGACAAGATATGTTTTGAAATCGCTGCCCTCCAGGAGTTTGCATTCTTTTGGTTTGGTTTGGTCTTTTGTTTGTATGTTTTTGGAGACAGTCTCACTGTGTGGCCCTTAACTCACAGTGTAGCCTAGGCTGGCCTCAAACTCACAGCGATCCTCCTGCCTCTGCCTCCTGAGTGCTAGGATTACAGGCACGATCCAGCCACCACATCCAGCGAGGAGTTTGCATTCTAAGGGGAAGACAGTGCAAATTAGTAAGTGGACTGTCAGGAAATAGAGCTGGAGATGTTACTGTTGTTGTAGGGTAGAGAATACCTTCAAAATTTTTTGAAGATTTGGGGGTGAAATTGAGCTCAACAAAACATCCCTGAAAAGGACACTTCTGCCATCACTATTTCATCTTTCCCATCTGCGTGTAATTGCCTGGGTCACTGTTGCACAACCTGGGTCTTATAGATGAAGCACAATGCCAGAAATCGCAAAAAAATAAAAAAGTGTTTTAAAAAGTTTCCATCATTTAAAAAGGCATCCTGTCTTGGCCCCGCGCTGGGTTATAGCTGACCTAGAATCTTAGGCTCCCAAATGGACAGGTGCTTCGGGATCCAGAGCTGTGGCTCAGTCTGAACTCTCCCGGACCTCAGGCGGAGCGAGGTGGGCCTGCCCGAGAGTCGTGCGCTCCAGAGGCCCTGCCCCCACTTTTCTGCACGCCCTTGAGGCCATGTAGCCCCGCCCCCACGGTCTCGTGGCCCCTCCCCGGACGCGTCCTGGGTTTGACGAAGCCAGAGGCCCCGCCCCGGCCCTCCTGGCGGCTCCGGACTCTCCTCCGCCCCAAGGCTCCGCCCCGTACGCCGCCTGGCCCCGCCCCACCCGGCTGCGCCGCGTCCGCGCGGCTCCGCCCCGCCCCGCGCCCCTCGCGTCCCCTCGGGGTCCCTGTGCTGGCTTCTGCGGTAGCCATGACGGCGGCCGTGTTCTTCGGCTGCGCCTTCATTGCCTTCGGGCCGGCGCTCGCACTCTACGTCTTCACCATCGCCACCGAGCCGTTGCGTATCATCTTCCTCATCGCCGGGTGAGGAAGCTGCGCGGGGAGCCCTGGACTCTGGGACTCCCCTTCCCCCAAACTGCCCACGACCCCGGCGTCCCCTAAACTGCCCGACCTCTTGGATAGGGAGGGGCAGGGGAGAGTTGAGACCCCGAGCGCCCGCGGCTGGGCAGGTCTGGGGTGGGCTTTAGTGCGATTTGAGTCCCCTCAGGCGCTGAGGACTCCTTGTGGCCCGGATGAGGAAAATTATGATAAATTCACGTGGGCATCCTTCGTTTTTTCTGGAGGTGGATAGCTAATTCCCCCGACTCTCAGCGGTGTCTGCAGTCTCCGTCGGGCAGGCCCTGAGCGTGTAGGCAGCGGGTCTCGCCTCTGCCCTCTAAGTCACCTGGGCGGCTCGCTCCGACCCCACATCCAGCGAGCCAGAAGGTCTGCGGGATGGAAATCCGGCTCAGGTTTTCAAAGTGTGCGGCCAAAGGTGGAAACCTCGGAAAACAGACGCACCTGAGCCTGCTTCGCCTCCTGGGAGCTTAGTGAACACCGAACTCTGGCGGTGAATGTGGTCATAACCTGTTTTCTCCTCCCTGACAGCTCTTACCGGGCCGCGCCAGTGATTCCCATTTTTCTGAAGGACTTCATCACCCACAACTGTGAAGAAAGTGCAAAATTGCCTGTTACTTACAAACAATAGAAATTTGAGTTAACAGTCTGTAAAGTTTGCTAAAAATCATTAAAAATTCACAGGCGTGATGTAAGAACCAGGCCTCAAAAACTTATCTAAATCAGAGCGCAGATTTTTAACCTATAGATTTTATATCACTTACGTTTGTTCAGACTGGCCCTAAAGTCACTGTGTAGCCCAGGCTAGTCTCGAATTTAGGGCTGTTCTCTTGCCTCAGTGTCTTAGGTGCTGGGATTATTGATATGCCTTAGGCATCAATTACTCTTAATAGAGATGTACCCTTTTTAATTCCGAGAAAAGTGGTTTTTTTTTTTCAGATATCTGATCGTTAAATCTGTAATTTCTGATAGGTTTTAAAGATAGAAAAATTGAAATAGTTGCAGGTTAAATGTTGCCTTGTTTTCAGCACATGGGGTGCAAAGCATTGGCTAGGAAGAGTAGTGAATAGATTCTGCAGATGTGCATGATAAGATTACTGAAAACAAGTAATTGGGCAAATCCTAACTTGTGTATGTCTCTCCAGGGAAGACGCATTTTATTTTAGAACAATGATTGAAAGCCCCACTTTATAGAGAATATTTTTTCCTTATTAAAAAATCAGAAAATCTATTCCCCAAACAGCTTTTTTTGTTTGTTTGAAATGATTTTTAATCCAGTGCTTATGTTCGCTTATAATTTTTGTGTATCTTAATTTTCAGAGCTTTCTTCTGGCTGGTGTCTCTACTCATTTCATCACTGTTTTGGTTCCTAGCAAGACTTATGACTGATAATAAAGATGGATCGACACAAAAATATCTGCTAATCTTCGGGGTGTTGCTCTCCATCTTTATCCAAGAATTGTTCCGGTTTGCATATTATAGACTTTTAAAGTGAGTCATTTGTCTTTTTTTGCAGTTATATTTGAATTATGTTTCCTAGTTTGAAACATTAACACCTTGTGGTTGAGGGTCCACGTAGTTCTAAGAAAAAGGGATTGGCACATTCCAGCCTGCAGGGATTGCTTAGTCTTAACTTGTGGACATTTCTTCCATCATTCATTCACTCAAAAAATATTTCTTGAGAATTTACTCAATACGGTACCAGATCTGTCCTAGGCCTTGAGGATATATCAGTGATTGAAAGACTCTGGCCTCATGGGCTTTATTGGTCAAGAAATCAAACTTAATGCATTAGAAGAAATATGCAGAAAAATATCTAGGGAAGTCAGTGGAACAAGAAGAATTCTTTCCACTTGGAATTTGTGTTTTTCCTACCTTACATGAAACCACTGACTTGAAACAGAACTTGAACTCCTAGCAATCATGAGATCGAGTTTGATTATATAGGAAGAGTTAGTATAGTGATAAATGTGCCGTCTTTTTCAATTTCTGCAAATGAGATAATTATAGTTCTCCTTGAACTTAGTAGATATAATCCAGATGGAACATCAGCAACATCTCTTGATAGGTTTCTGATAAATTATTGCTGACAGTATGCTATACCTCCTTTTTTTTACTTTTTGCTTTTCATAACAAATTTTGAATTCTCTTTTCGTAATGAAACAATTGTATATCACAAATTGAAAACCAGGAAGCCATTGGCTAAAAGCAAAAGAAGTTTCTTAGCCAAGGTTTAAAAATGAGATTTCCGGGGCCGGGGAGTTAGCTCAGTGGTTCCGGCGCCTGTCTTGCAAGCGCAAGGACCCGGGTTCGATTCCCGGGTAACCACATAACAATACTGGGTGTGGAGACCCACACCCAGTAGCAACCAGTACCACATACCACAGTGCCGGGCGTGGTGGCTCACGCCTGTAATCCCAGCACTCAGGAGGCAGAGGCAGGAGGATTGCTGTGATGTGAGTTTGAGGCTGAGCTCAGGGCCAGCCGGAACCACAAAGCGAGACCCTGTCTCAAAAAACCTAAAAAAAAAAACCTAAAAAAAAAAAAAAAAAAAAAAAGAGATTTCCATTGGTCCTTGGAAATCATAAAGAGCAACGAATAAATAGCAGAAGTAACATTTAAAGCCAGGCATTATGGTAGACCAATTTTTTATTTTAACTGTAGAATATTACGAAGGTAATCAAAATTATTTCTTGACCTCTGCCCCCTCACCACATAAATGAAATCTTTGCCACATGATTTTCCTTATGTCCCTTTCAAGGCTAAACATTCCTTATTTCTTCATGAGGATTTCAGGAGACCATGGGCTTGTCCCTTTAGCCATTGCCTGGTTTTCACTTGTGCTCAGGAACCTGGGTTATATTCTGTGAGGTGGTCCAAATAGTATCCTTGCCCAGGTACTGTACTCCTAATAACTCAGCTTCACGTATCACTGCATTTTCCTGTCAGCGACATCATCGGCTTGTGTTGGTTTTGTAATGAGCCAACTACTTTTTTATGTAATGGTTCTAATTTTTAAAAAGTGAATTTCTATAGAGTTTCACACGTGGGACGTTGCTTTTACTAACCCTTTAGAACCTCATTTGCTGGAGTGACTTCCACTGCTCTTCCCTGCCTTACTTCACGGTTTCCACCTGCGTTGGCGGCCTTTTCTGGGCATTGATCTATGATTCCAAAAGGCCTTTAAGCTGAACATAGGTTTGCATTTTTAGTGGAAGCAGTAAGGGAATAGGACAACCCGAGGAAGCAATTACAGCTTTCAATTTGCAAATTCACACTAGGAAGTTCGGAGAGGCGCCTCTGACCACCTGGGGAAGCCACATTAGTGTCTCTGAAAGGACTTTCAGAAATTTGCAAAGAGATGGTTTGTACTAACAAACAAATATGTACTAACAAGTGCCTTTATTTATAGTATTTGTAGTGTGTTTTTAGTAAGCCTTTGGAATATTCTATAGAATTTTCCTAGCAAATTTTAGAAATGTTGTATATTATGTAATTGTGTTACAATGAGTTTGGCACTTTTACTTTATTTTTTTTTTATTTTTTTTTAAAATTATCTTTATTGGTACATTAAATATACACATCATGATTGCACTCCATAATGGGGATTTGTACCAGTATAAGACACAACTTAATTCTCATTTTTTCCCATAGCCCCACCCACCCTCCCACCCCCCCATATATATAAAATTTGTTTCCTTACTTTTTTGTTACAATCTCAACATTGTCCCCTTTCACCTTATTTTACAT
>PVIR01006270.1:23314-43803 GCA_004026965.1 Petromus typicus | reverse complement strand
CTGGGCTGCTATAAACATGGGTGCACATATGTCACTGTGATAAGAGTCTTTTAATTCTTTTGTGTATATACCTAGCAGGGCAATGGCCAGGTCAAATGGGACCGTCAGTCCTAGCTTTTTGAGGATTCTCCAAACTGATCTCCACAGGGGTTGTACGAGTCTACAGTCCCACCAACAGTGACTTTTACTTTATTGATGACTGGAATTGAGATTGTAATTTAAATTGCTTTCATGTTTTACTGTGTATAGGGACACAAGTGAATTGTAACTTTCAATCTGTAAAACCCTGAACAGTGACAAATTGATCTGTGGCCATAAGTGATAACTTTCTACACTAATTTAAAGAACAAGTTATATTGCCTAAACTATATGCATTCCCTAATACACGTAGTTTGGGCAACCCAAAACATCTAGACATTAGAATTTTTTTCTGATTTTTGGATTAAGATTTTTGTAACTTAATTTTTTAATACTGATACCATAAATATTTTGTAATTTTAGAAAATAATTTATACAAAATATTAATATGATTATTGCTGCAGGGGTTTTTATGTTGTCTATTGAACCCAGTCTTTCCCAGTTCTGCTACAGATTTTCTTTTAAAGAGATATCAGTCTGTTTTAAAAATTTCTAAAATGGTGATTGTGTTTCTTTTTTTGTCTTTTGTTTTGTTTTGTTTTTTTTGAGACAAGGTCTCACTTTGTAGTTCAGGCTGGCCCTGAGCTCAGCCTCCAACTCACATCACAGCAATCCTCCTGCCTCTGCCTCCTGAGTGCTGTGATTACAGGCATGAGCCACCACGCCCAGCACTGTGGTATGTGGTACTGATTGCTGCTGGGCCTGTGTCTCCACGCCCTGTATTGTATGTGGTTACTGAGGATTGAACCCAGGTCCTTGCACTTGCAAGACAAGCACCGGAACTGCTGAGCTAAATCCCTGGCCCTGTGATTATGTTTCTTGATATTATCCTTTTTTTTAAAAAAAGTATACTTCTTCTCCTACAAACCTTCAAAAAAAGAATAGAACAAATGAGAAAGACTTGGATTTATCTATTTTTTGAAGTTTATATTTGAAAAATGGGACTCTTTTATTTATTCCTTTTTGTTATTGGAAATCAGTACAAACAAATTTACCAGTTCAGTGAAATGGATAGATTAAAAACACTGCCGCTTGTGTGGTCATTCATGTGTTCTGCTCCTCTGGAACAAGGAAACTCATGATGTTTTGTGCTTTCTCACTTCCAGATGTTAACACTGAGAATGAGAGGCCCTTGACCTTTCCTCCCACAACTAGAATGAGGAAGTTCACTAAACTTTTGAATTTATATATTTAATGTATTTGTGATAACAGTACTTTCCTTTAATAAATAGTGAATATCTTTTGTTTACTCAAAAGAGTTTATTTAAAACAAAAATTCTCCAAATTATTTTGGTTCTACTATATGGGTACATTTGTTAATGGGTATTATTACTGTTACATATATGACTTGTAAGCTTTAGCCCTTAACAGCAGCCCTGTGACAGATAACTTTATTTGGAAAAGTGGCCAGTTTAATTGATTCCTACTGCAGAGAAATAGGAAGACAGTCCCTTGAATTTCTAGCTCATGTGCTGGCCACCCAACAGTGCTTCCAACTGGACCACCAAAGTAGCAAATTTGTTCCTTGGGAGTCTAAGAAAGCAAAGGACCCTTTTGATTATGCACACTACTATTTTGGTTGAATTCTGTATTGCCTTAATGTAATCAATGATATTTATATTTATATAAAGAATTGTTAAACTGTAGAGAATATATCACCTTGAAATTTAAATTAATACAGAGCCCAGAAAAATACGTGTGTTCTGGTTGATTATTTCTCTTTAGAGTTAGTCTAACTCCCATATGTTTCAGTATTAGCTGATAAATCATTCTAGTATTTTGATTCCTTTATTATTTTAATAAACACACTTTATAGTATGTATAATTTAAGTATTTATCAGGACAAGACTTTGTACCATTACAGAGTGTCTAGTCAGCAGGCATCAGTAATAGTGACATAGTGGAACTAAGCAACCATGCTTAACATTGCTAACATGTCTGCATCGGTGTTGGGGGCTCGTGGTGAGGCCATGATTTGGCCTAACAGAAGCATGATGTGGTCATGCTGAATATCATTCCTTATTGACCATTATCTTATCCTTTCATTCACTTACTTATTTACTTCCTATTCTGAGAATAGCATTTTACTGCATAGACTTTAATAACAGTATTAAGGTGAACGTAAGAGTATTAGATTGTAAGAATATACTCTCATTAGAGTATAAGAATATTTCTCTCCTTGAGCCTAATAGGTGATAGGAAATAAATATGTAAAATATTTTAGAATCAGAAGACCATATGATTAAGAACCCACGCAAGACCCTGCATAGGATTTAAGAATAAGGAGAGATGAATGATTACCAGCCTTTGGTAGAGGTAGCTTTAAGAAATTGCTGCCTGGAAACGGGGTGGGAATAGCATGTGTGAGGCCCTAGTTCAGTCCCCAGTACCAAAGGAAAAAAAAACCATTCCTATTTGAAATGGACTTGGAAGATGAGAACATTCTTTGATTCTACAAAGGCAGAGGGAGGGTGGGGACATAAGTATAACACTAGTGGGATACAGTATAGTGCGAGCAACGTAGAGATGCAGCCATACAGTTTTGGGAAAAGAAATTCATTGTGGTAAATCCCATAGCATATTGAGATAAATACTGACCTCAGATAATAGAGTGTTGTTGCTTTTCTTGTTAAGGTGAATCTATAATTGCTTATTTATTTGCATGTACTGTATTTCTTTTATATAAACATCAGATAAATGGCAGAAGTTAATTGGAAATTTCTTTGACTTGACTTTAAAATATCCTGGGTTTTGTTTAAATGCAGTCTAGAAGAGTAGGACTTGACCAGAAACCTCAGTAAACATCTGGATTTGAAATGTTTTGTATATTTTTCTAATACACCTTTTTCTTTTCTTTTCTTTTTTTAATGTGTGGTTTAATTCTAGGAAAGCCAGTGAGGGTTTGAAGAGCATAAATCCAGATGAGACAGCACCCTCTATGCGATTGCTGGCCTATGGTAAGTTAGAACTTCATAGGGTCATTAAGAAAAAGAAAATTAGACTTAGCATAAAAGCCATTTTCATCTTGTATATCATAATAGATGCCAAGCATCTTTTTTTTTTTTTTTGAGACAGGGTTTCACTTTGTAGTTCGGGCTGGCTCTGAACTCACTATGTAGCCCAGGCAAGCCTGGGACTCACAGCAATTCTCCTGCCTCTGCCTCCTGAGTGCTGGGATTACAGGCGTGAGCCACCATGCCTGGCACTGTGGTGTGTGGTTACTGGTGATGAAACTCAGGACCTTGAGCTTACCAGGCCGATGGCGGAACCACTGAGCTAAATCCCCAGCCCTCCCCAAGCATCATTTATTTCTGCCTTGGCCTATCATTATTCATTTTTCCTGGCTCCTTATATAAAGAAAGGTGACTGCCAATGAGTCCTCCCTGTACAACTGTTAGATATTAACCATGTTTGACAGTTAGGTTTTTAACACGTTAGTTAAGCAATTTTTTTTTCTAGCCATCATGTGAAATGATGTAACTCTTACTTTATGTTTACATTGACATTGGGTGTACTGGGAAGGCTCTCATATACAGTTACTATCCCTGCATATTGTATTTTCAAAATTGTACTTGGATCAGAGTCCCTCAGTGAAGTCACATCACTCCGGCCTGGAGCTCACACCTTATAATGCGCGATTATTCCCCCAAGTTCAGTTCCAGTTTTAAGCCAACCAACTTAACACTGTAGATTCAGTTCAGTTAGAACACAAGCTACAGCATCACTATCATATCCCTTTCTGACTCATCTGTTTCTTCTCTGTTTTCTCTTTTTTTCCCCCTTTTAAGTTTCTCTCTTGCATTCTATTATTCATTTTCTCTTTTCTTCCTCCTCTTTGCTCATTACTTAACCAGCCATACTCCTTTCCAGAAGCAGCTGACTTCTCCTCAAAACAGCATGTGTCCATTCCCCTGCAGCAAAATAATATTCCTGGTCCTTAGAAATTTGATTTGAAGAGAAATCATAGCAGGAAAGGACTTTAATAGTGTTTTCTTCCTCTTTAGTTTCTGGCTTGGGCTTTGGAATCATGAGCGGAGTGTTTTCCTTTGTGAATACCTTGTCTAACTCCTTGGGGCCAGGCACGGTGGGCATTCATGGAGATTCCCCTCAGTTCTTCCTTAACTCAGGTATGTTTCTGGTTGCTGAAAATGTTTCAGTTTCACCTCTAAATGATTGGTCCTTAATGTAGTTCACTGTCTTAGGGATTTTCCTCAATAGGAATTTATGGTATACTTTAAAGGCAAAATACCCTCAGGCATTCTAAAGAGAAGGACCTAGGAAAATAAAAATTTTGCTGAAAGTGTTTTAGAATTTGAGAGTACAACTTAACTTGCATAATTTTTACTCTTATTGTGCTGTAGTAGCAGTGTTACTTTATAGTTGAACTATTAGAAGTTCATTTTTATAAGCTCTGTGTTCTTTTCAGTTTTTGTAATACTATGTTTATCTTTGATAAGTCCTAATTTTTAATTTGTAATTAATAATTTAATCTTAAAATTGAGAGGAAAAGACTAATAGATGAATTGATGTTTTATCCAAAGATAGCATATGAAAGGGCAACTCATTTTAAATTACTGTTTCATCTATCAGATAAAAATTATTAGGAGAGCCAGGGATTTAGCTCAGTGGTTATGGCACTTTCCTTGCAAGAGTGAGGTTCTGAGTTTAATCTCTGGTACAAAAAAAAAAATTGTCTCAAGGACATAATGATCACACATTTGACTTGGTAATGTGTATAAATGACATAAGATTTCTCCTAAGTTCCTCATGAAGAGATTTTTAAAAAATAGAGGTAAAAATAAACTGCATTTTTATTTATATCCACAAAGTTATACCATGGAAATAAATGACCTCCCACATCTATTCTTTCAGTTACATCATGATTAACAAACATGCCAGTGCTCCCTAAGGAGCTTGCCCTGTAGTGCAGGGAGACGAAAGATGTGAATGCTTATAAACATTTCAGTAGGAGTTTAAAATGAGAAAAATGTGAAGATGAATGACCAATTTAAAAAAAAAAATTGCTGCTGTTTGAGAGATATCTAACATGTAGTGATATCTAAACCCAGAGGAGTTTCTGTTCAGTTCAGCCTTGGCATCTGCTGTCTAGATTGCTGCTGTTTTCCACAACGGTTACTCTGTCCTTGACACACTCTCCATGTGCATCCATCTGGGTGCAGCCCCCAAATCCGTATTCTCTATCCGAAGTTCTCAGAAGCTCCTGACTTTCCGTTGTCAGAGCTAATTAAAAAGCAAGGTCCTTTAACTCTGGCTACAAGTTAGAGGACAGAAAACTGTGTTTATGAGCCATTCTTATTTAATGATGCCTAATTTAGCATAGCAAATTATCTTCCTTGTAGGAGTTCTATAAAGGCAATGGAAATCTCACTGGAACATTTCCAGTGAATCACCGAAATATTACTGGCAAATCAGTAATTATGTGGAAAGTTAGGTTTTTAAAACAAATGTAGTTGGGCATGGTGGCACCATGCCTGTAATCCCAGCAGTTGGGAGGCCAAGGTAGAAGGATGGTTATTAGTTCAAAGCCAGCCTGGACTACATAATGAAAGTTTGAATTACATAGTGAGATCCTGTCTACAAAAAAAAAAAAAAATAGATATAGGTATATATCTCTCCATATATTTAGATATATATCTATATTGTATAGATATATATCTCTATACATATATATATATTATTGGATATATATCATCCAAAATATATAATATAATATATAGATATGTAATGTATAATATATAATATAGATATATAATATATATCTATGATTTTATATGTTATTGATATATATTATATATATTGTTGGATATATATATCTATATAATAAAGTAGTAATAATTAAGTTCTGTTAGAGTGCAATATAAATTGATAAATCAGCAATATAAAGTGTGCTTCTGTGACAGTTTTGTATACTTTCCTACCGTTTATCTCTGCTACAAAAGCTTTCTTCCACCCTCACATTTCTCCAGCTTCTTCCACTAGGTGGTGCTAAGTTCCTTTGTGAATTACAGTGTTTTCAAAAGACCAGTTTAAATTACTTTTAATTACTTGTCTTGCTTGGTGAATTCATTTTCTTGGGTTTCATGGAATAGTCCTTGTTACCTCTTTTTAGAATGTCCTTTAGGACATTTTGTAGTGCTTGTTTGTTGGTCATGAATTTCTTTAGGTGTTCTTTGTCATGGAAGTATCTTCTCCCATCAGTTTTGAAAGATAGTTTTGCATAGTACATTACTCTGGGTCCTTCTTTTTTTTTTTTTTTTTTTGAGACAGGGTCTCGCTTTGTAGTTCAGGCTGGCCATGAGCTCAGCCTCCAACTCACATCACAGCAATCCTCCTGCCTCTGCCTCCCGAGTGCTGGGATGACAGGTGTGAGCCACCGCCCCCAGCACTGGTATGTGGTACTGGTTGTTGCTGGGCGTGAGTCTCCACACCCAGTATTATATGTGGTTACCGGGGATTGAACCCGGGTCCTTGCGCTTGCAAGACAGGTGCTGGAGCCACTGAGCTAAATCCCCGGCCCTGGGTCCTTCTTTTTTTTCTTGTTTTTCATTTCTGCCCCCCCCCCATCCTTGTTCTTCTTTTCATTTGAGTATTTTCTTCCCATTTCCCAATATCTGTTACACATTTTGGTCCTTATTTGCACTTTTGGTTTCTCACATCAGAGAAACAATGTAATATTTAAAGATGTGTGTCTGAGTTGTTTCACTTCAGAGTATGGTCTTGGGGTTCATCTGTTTAGCTAAGTGTCTAGAGTTCATCCTTCTTTATACTACTTCATTGTATAAAAAAACCACTTTATCTGTTTATCAGTTGATGGACATTTGGGCTGTTTCCAACATAACTATGTTGCTATAAATATGAGTGTGCCTGTATTACTGTGGTGTGATTCTTTTAATTCTTTCAGAAAGACATCAAGAAGGGAAATAACTGGGTCAAATGGAACCTTTACTTTTAGTTTTTTTTGAGGAATCTCCACGCTAATTTCCTTGGTAGTTTTAGCAGTCCACACTCCCACCAACAGTAGAGAAGGATTCTTTCTTCCCCACAACCGCTCCAGCATTTGTTATTGGTTGATTTCTTGGTAACGGCTATTCATTCTGGAGTGGGATGGAGGAATCTCAGTGTTGTTTTAGTTATATCTCTCAAATATAAAATTACTCTTCTAGAAGAGAATAAAAGATTTATAGCATTTTGGGAATTGTAATTTCTAAGTATTCGAGAAAGAATTCATTATTCAGTCAGATTTCTTAATGTGTTCAACTAAGTCAGAATAATAGACTAACCATGCTTTGAATATGTACTTATAGAATGAAATAAGTTATTATATTATATGTTAGTTTTTTCTTACCACATCATTATTCTTTATAGTTTTGAGTTTTTGTTTTTGTTTGTTTTAGCCAAGATCTTGTTGTGTTGTTCAGGCCAGCCTTGAACTCACTATGTAGCCCACGCTGGCTTTAAACTTGGAGTAATCTTCTCTTCCTCAGGTGCCCACTGCTGGGATGATAGGGGTGAAACTTCAAGCTCCGTCCAACATCGTTCTTTGATGCAAAGCTTTGAATCATACATTTGAAAAATTTTCAATTTTTTATTTAAAGCATAACTCAAAATGTATATGTATATTTGTAACAGCTGTTACTACCATTAATTGAGACACAAGCCCTGTTTTAATTTTGCAATTAAGTTTAGAAGTTTATATATTTAACATATTCCATCACAAATGCCTAAATATGAATCAGAATAAAGAATTTAAGGTTACTAAATAAATATATCATCTATGTTAGTGTGAGTTAATAAAGATATACTATGTGATACCTGTACAGACATAGGTATGTTATAGACAGTCATGGTTTATAAATAATGTATGTGACAGAGTGAATTCTTTTTTATTTGTAGTTATGTAATAGGCTAGTGTGAAGTTATTAGAATCATTGCCATTTCTTTTTTTTTTTAGATTTTTTGAGACAGGGTCTCACTTTGTAGTTCAGGCTGGCCCTGAGCTCAGCCTCAAACTCACATCACAGCAATCTTCCTGCCTCTGCCTCCTGAGTGCTGGGATTACAGGCGCAAGCCACCATGCCCAACACTGTGGTATGTGGTACTGGTTGCTGCTGGGTTGTGTCTCCATGCCCAGTATTGTGTGTGGTTACCAAGGATCGAACCTGGGTCCTTGCGCTTGCTAGACAGTCACCAGAACCACTGAGCTAAATCCCCGGCCCTCATTGCCATTTCTTAGACATACATTATATAGATGAAAGTATGGAAATTAAAATTGGAAAGTGTTCTGGCTGACTAATTTAGTGTTTGGGGGAAGTCCATTTGATTATTTACTCATTCCACAAATAATTATTTATATTTTTATTCAGTAGGAGTAATACCCAGTTAGGAAAATATAGACCTGTTAGTGTCCATACTTTTCATTCATAGTAAAGAATAAAGATAAACAGCTATTTACAGCAAACCATGATAAATGCTACGGCGAGGAACAGAGCTAGTAACTTTGGCTTTGTTGCACTTACCACCATTGTGATCAGTTGACTGATGATGTGATTAGCTGCTCAGTGTCTCTCCAGGCATGTACTAAGCCATGTGAGTACAAGAGCCTTGCGTACTCTGGTGTTCCCAGCACCTTGTAGAGTCTTTGTTTCTAGATGGAATTCAAATATTTACTGAAAAATGGAAGCAAAGCACAGATTATGGCAGGAATGCAGTTTGAGTAGAGATTTACTTAAAGATAAACATTAGCTAGACAGACAAAGAGATAGGCCCTTCCCTTCAGGGTGGTAGATGAGAGTTATTATATTGTTCACTGAGCAAAGGGAGTACAGTACTTCAGTAGTTCCATCTGAGTCAGTTTCATCTTTTGAGATGGATAAAAATAATGCCTAGCTCAGAATTGTTAAGAATTAAGTGAAATTAAATATTAATAAACTCTATAGTGACCTAAGAATATAATTTAGGTAGAGAATTTGGATATTGGTGCTTACAGAACAGAATTTAAAGAGAGGAATCTGGGTTTATCATTCTGAATGACCTGTCATACTTTGGAAGAAAAATAGCTGTAGCACTCAATAAAAAAGAATAGCTGATATTTTTTTAAACTTCCTGTACCATTTCATTTCTGTTTTTTGGCCAGTGATCTTATCTAGGTAAAGTTTCACACTTGAGCCACTGTCACTGAACCCACTAAAGCCACTAGGCAAAGTCAGGGCACAGTGAGCTCTCAAGTGGAGGGTTGTGCTCAGTTGTGATTAACAGAAATGCGGGAGAAGTAAAATTCACATAGATGCAAGTTGTCGGTGTGGGAAAAACCTAGGAGCTCTGCTCTACACGATATTATAGAAGAAAAAGGAATGAGTTTGAAGGAGGATAAAAAAGAAATGTTGGAGATTCAATATTTCAGTTGATCATTCCCTGTCGTGACATACCCAAACTTGCCTGACCATGTGATGGTTAAAATTACTTTCCTGCCCCCTGGCTTTGAGCTGAGTCCTGTGACTTGAAATGCCCAATTAGTGGACCTGATAAAAGTCAGCGGCTTAAAGAGAGCTCCATTCTTGCCACTGGGTAACAGGCCATGGAATGCACTCGCCAGCCATACATGGTTAATGAGCACACTATCCTCCATGAATCCTGCTGGGAGGAGCCAAATCCAGCAGCTGCAGCAAGGCTGGCAGCTGAGCTCAGCCTACATCAGCCAAAGTGCAGTCCACAAGGTATTTATTAAACCCAGTGAATTCTTTTTTTCATTCATCTTTTTGTTTGTTTTGTTTGACACTGGGTCGCACTTTGTAGTCCAGGCTGGCCTTGAATATGCAATCCTCCTATCTCAGCCTCTGCACATGCTGGAATTACAGGCATGCACCCCACACTTGGCTTTCAGTTTTTTATTCACACCATGTGGCAATTTATTAAAGGTTTAAAACAACTTTTTTAAAAAAAGTTTGAGTGATAGGCATCCCTTTATTTCCCGACTGCCATTATATAAAACTAGTAACATTAACAATAAAACAAGTATCTTCTTGTGTTGATGTTGGAGGCAGTTAATTCTGCCAGTATTAAGTGAAACAATGCGCGTCAGTATTAAAATGTCAAATATTACATTGCATCTGCCAGTTAGATCTTCTGAACAGTTTAATTGATCAAAATAGGGTAAAACATTACATGTTTATTTTACCTTCTGGAATGTAAAGGTCTAATTATTTAAACAATAAAAACAGGGTGGCTGTGCTGGACATTTTCCAAGCCACCTTCTAAATCCCTCATGTCTCTTTTCTTTCAAGGACAACTGGCTAAGCGGGGCATGGTGGCCCTTGACTATAATCCCAGCCCTGGGGAAGCTGAGGCAGGAGGATGGCCAGGAACTTGAGGCCAGCCTGGGTACATAGAAAGACCTTGTCTCAAAACAAACGAAAAGGATGAGTGTCTAACTAACCTCTACTGTGTGCTTTTCAGCTAAGACAGTCGGATGCTTTCTACTTCTCCCTTCATTGTTAAGCTTTATTTCTGTTTATGTGTTTGTTTGTTTTTGAGACAAGATCTCACTCTAGGCTGGCCCTGAATTCACTGTGTAGCCCATGCTGGCCTCCAACTCAGAGCAATCCTCGATCCTCCTCCTGCCTCAGCTTTTCTAGTGCTGAGATTATAGGTGTACACTACCATGCCTGGCTTTATTTCTTATATATGTGTAAAAAGGTTATTATTTTCTTCATCTATTGCTGCCCTTAATTTTTGATGTTTCTTTTATTATTTTTATTTATTTGTTTTTTGAGACAGGGATTTTGTTCTGTTGCCCATACTGTCCTTGAACTCAAAGTAATCCACCTGCCTCAGGCTCTCAAGTGCTAGGATAACAGGTGTACACCAGCACACTAGATTTTTTTATTTTACTTTGTTTTTCTTCATTAAATTTCAGAGATTTTTTTTTCATAGACAAAATAAGCAGGAAACAATCATCTAAAGATGATTTGTATTGGACAGAAGTCTCACATGAAAATGAGCAAGTATGGTGTCTTCGTTCAACCCCATAGGAAAGTACTTCTTGCCCACTAAATCCATTATGACTAGTTGAAAAGGGTACCGTCACTCTGTTTTCAATTTTATTGTTGCTTCAACATCTTCAGGTTGATCTTGTACAGTGCCACAGCTGTGCGGTATGTGCTGGGAATCCTGGCCTTAGTGCTGACCCCTCAGTGCCCGCTCCCCACCAATGTGTCCTTCATTTCTGGAACTGGTGACCAGATTACTCTGCTGTGTCAGTGTCGCTGCTAGTCGGAGTCATAAAGTTCATGTCAGGGTCTCTGCATTGCACAATGTCTGAGGGTATTGTTCACATTGTAATATGTTTTGCTGTGTCCTAAGATTTTCCGTTACTAATGCTGGAACATGTTTTAGCTCATTTTTCCAGAACCATACTTTAATTCCAAGCCTGTTTGGAAATCTTGGCAGTTCTTTTGAGGAATTAGTCAGTCTTGGGGTTTACTTTGTGGTAGGGATTTGTTCTCTTGGATTTCATCATCTTTCTCATTATTAAGTTCTCACTAAAGACCTACACTTGAACATTTTTCTTAAAGTTGAACTATTATTTCAGATGGTAAGCTACTTTGCCATCTCTAGTGGGAATTTCTCCTTATACTCAGTACTATACCTTGGAATATTAATAATCTCACAAATTCTATAGTACCCTTGAAGTCTTCCTCCTTTCGTTGATGCACTTCCCTGCTTTTCGTTGATCAGACCAATTTACTTCATTGAAATAATTCCTGATTGTTCCTGTTTTTCATAACTTAACTTTAATCTACAAATCTTTTCTCCAGTTTTGTTTTAAATCAACTTGTTTTTGTTTTCTTTTTGATACTGAGGATCAAACTCAGGACCTAGTGCTTGTGAGGCAGGCATGACACCACTGAGCTGATGATTCCCTGGACCCTTAAATCAACTTTTGATGTGCTTGATTTTGTTTTATAACTAGTATCAGCATACATGATTTGGGCATTGATCTGGAATAAACTTTTTGTAAAGGTAGATTTGATGGTGCTGAAACTCTTGTGGGCCAACGACAAATCCTAGGAACATCCTAATTGATTTCATGACATCAGTGAAGCATCATTAGAAAGTAGCCAGGTCTTGAGCACCCCGGAGTACTCCCTTCTGCCCTAAGGCAGGATTTTCCGTTACAGACCAGTGTACTAAGCTGCTATGAGCACCGCCTTGGACCCCATTTGAAGTGGCACTGCCAGTTGTTGGGTTTTTCTGTGGCTTGTTAATGCAGCATTTTGGTGTCAGTAGCTGACTAATGCATGGAGTTTGAAATTTTGTTTTGTTTTGTTGTGCTACTGAGGATTGAACTCAGGAATCTGTGCTTGCCAGGCAGGCGCAGTGCCACTGAGCTACATCCCTGAGTGGTATTTTTTTTTTAATGTGCACTTGCTGTGGAAAAGTTACTTACATTTTCAAAGAGTCTTCTTAAGATCAGCATCCAGGAAATTAGAGCAAGTTTCTCAACCACAGCTGACATTACAACCAATTTTTTGTTAGGGAAATGTATTGGGTATTATGGGATGTTTAATAGCATCGTTGGCTCTTCTCCACTAGCTGCCAGGAGAGCCCCTTCTCCACCTTTGATAACCCAATGTTTGCAGAAACCTCAGTTGAGATCATTTCATTATACCGAGTCAAATTTGGGTTCAGTTTGGGGAGGAAGTGTTTAACAAAGAATTGGTTGTGATATCACAAGGACAGAAAACTAGACAATAGGAATAAGGGAGAAATGGACATGTGGGAAGATGAAGGTACTTATGGGTAGGTGTGTAGAGCATTTCGGATACATTCAGGAACTTGGTTAAACAACCAAATGATGAATGTTACCTCTTAAAGATGACACTGAAACATTATGCTTAAATGTACATTAGAGTGAAACATTGACAGGAGAATTTGGCTTAAAAGGTTATCTAAAGAAACCCACTGTCAAACCAGGCTGCTGTATTGTGATAGACAAATGTACAATATTGTTAGGATTGTTTGGCTTTTCAAATGTTTCTAAGAAAAATGTTAGAACAAAGTAAATTTTAGAGTAATTGAACAACTTTTAGGATTTTGTATGTAAGAACATGGATTGAGAAAGGTTTAATAAGGTAGTACTCTATGGCTGGTATTAGCAAATCTTCATTTCTAGTGGGGATTCCATGTGCTAGTCAAATGGTGGGCATACAGCTATAGCTGCTCCTATGTGGCAGAATAGTGCAGATGTCCAGCCTCAGTCTCTGTTGGATCCCCATTGCAGAGGGGATAAACAATACATTTTAGTTTTCTGCCATAGTACCTTGTAAGGGATCACAGTGATCACCCAAGTCAGCCAAAAACTAGTTCGAACAATGTAAGTAAGGGTAAAATAGCAGTGTAAAAAAAAATATATATATATATATAATATTATAATCATAACCAAAATATAATCAATATATAAATATATAAATAATATATATAAATTTATATAAATTTATATATAAATATATAAATAATATATATTATATATTATAATATATATTATATATATATATATATATTTTTTTTGTTTTGTTTTGTTTTAGGTTTTTTGAGACAGGGTCTCGCTTTGTAGTTCAGGCTGGCCCTGAGCTCAGCCCCCAACTCGTCACAGCAATCCTCCTGCCTCTGCCTCCCGAGTGCTGGGATTACTGGCGTGAGCCACCATGCCTGGTACTGTGGTATGTGGTACTGATTGCTGCTTGGCGTGAGTCTCCACACCCAGCATAGGTATGTGGTCACCAGGGATCAAACCCCGGTCCTTGCGCTTACAAGACAGGCGCCGGAACCATTGAGCTAAATCCCTGGCCCAATATTTTAGTAAGAGTTCAAGAAACTTGGGTTTTTTTTGAGACAGAGTTTCGCTTTTTAGTTCAGACTGGCCCCAAACTCGCTATGTAGACCAGGCTAGCCTCAGACTCACAGCAATCCTTCTGCCACTGCCTCCTGAGTGCTGAGATTACAGGTGTGAACCACCACACCTGGTATTGTGTTATGTGTTTATCAGTGCTGGGTTTACAGGCGTGAGTCACCATGCCTGCGTTATGGTATGTGGTTATCGGAGATCAAACTCCAGACCTTGCACTTACCAGGCAGACCCGGGAACCACTGGGCTAAATATCTGGCCCTTTGAGAGACTTCTTTTAGATATTGTATCCGTAAAGCAGTAATCTGCTATGCCAGGGGTTGGCCACAGCTGGCTAGCACGAGATCCTCAGTTCGATTCCCTGGTACCACAAAAAAACAAAATATTTGCCAATATTTATTAAAATGATGACAACTGTCACACAGGATTTATTAGTTTGCTTTACTCTAACCACAGCAATTTTTAAAAATATGATTTTGCTTTTCTTTACCTAGTATAAATGAAATTATCCATTTTCCCACAGTACTTTTTCCATTCACCATTAAGTTCTAGAGGTCATTTGTATTGTAAGCATTTATAGTAGACCATGGGATGAGCACACCATGATTTGTTTTTCCATTCAGGAAACAGTGGACATTTTTTGATTGGATCAAGAGTGCTGATATAAATATTCTGGTTTACATGTCATTGTGTACATTTCCTAAACCTCCTCTAGAAGCAGTGCTGCTAACAATGGGCCGCAGTCTCCTGGAAGGCTGTTTCAACTGGGATTTCTGGGTCCCATTCACAGTTTTTCTGATTCAAGTGTCAAATGAATCCCAATGATTTGTATTGCTTTCAAATTCCTGAGTTCCGATGATGTACTGATTTTGAGAACCAACTCTTTTTAGAGTATAGATCTAGCTGCAATTGTTGGAGTAAAACAGAGAATGCAAAATTTTTATTTTATTCATAGTTAGATTGTTTTTTTGCCAGAGAATAGCTAGACTTGAATTTTTCCTATTTCATGAGTGATAATGGTCTCTTTATAATGTGACTAGAAAGGGAAATGTATATTCTTTTTTTTTTTTAATGTTAAAACTTATGAAGTGTATGGAGTTTGCCCACTTAAAAAATGTTTTCTGGGGCTGGGGAGTTAGCTCAGTGGTTCCGGCGCCTGTCTTGCAAGCGCAAGGACCCGAGTTCGATCCCTGGTATCCACATACCATACTGGGCTTGGAGACTCACGCCCAGTAGCAACCAGTACCACATACCACAGTGCCGGGCGTGGTGGCTCACGCCAGTAATCCCAGCACTCGGGAGGCAGAGGCAGGAGGATTGCTGTGATGTGAGTTTGAGGCTGAGCTCAGGGCCAGCCTGAACCACAAAGTGAGACCCTGTCTAAAAAAAAGGAATGTTTTCCAGGACCCAAATGCATACACATTCATACACATGCACACATGCATGCACATATGCTTGATATTCTATATTAAAATACATAGACACTGACCAAATTCAGTACCAGTTATTTAATAATAATGATGCTTGATGTTCTATTCTTCTGGTCTTTAAAAAAGTGTTCCAAAGCAAAATGCCACTTTCATAAGCAGACTGTTTCAAGTCCTTTATTGGAGTTCTTTCTCAGCTAGGGTCAAGCAGGGTCATGGTGAGCTCTCACAGTATCTTAATGTATTTGTCAGGGAAACCATTTGAAAGCCGGATGTGAGTAGATTTTGTTGTTGTTGTTGCTGAACAGGTTGACATTCTGGAAAAAAAAGCTGCTGCAGAGGCTGACCCCATCCCTCAGAAGCACTGCTTCCCAGGTTTTTAGTGCATATATCTAGGCCCTGCTTCTGTCACATGTGGTCAGACTCTCCATGCAGCATAGGGGACCTGAGAACCCTCCTCCAGTGGGCAGCTTTGGTGACTGTTGTGTGAAGGATTGGCCATTAATGGGTGACTGTCTTTCAGCTTTCATGACGCTGGTTATCATATTGCTGCACGTGTTCTGGGGCATTGTGTTTTTTGATGCCTGTGAGAAGAAGAAGTGGTACGTCCTCCTCATTGTTCTCCTGACCCACCTGCTGGTGTCTGCCCAGGTGAGTGTTGCCACTATGCTCACAACTGAGTTTTGGGACTCACATCTGTGTCTAGAGTGGTATCTTCCCCTCCAAACAGAGCACATGGAAAATCAGAAAGGGCAGAAAATTCATTTAAGTGAGTGAGTTAGTTATTTGAAATTTTATTAGAAAAAGATAACCACCTATTTTTTGTGGGTCTTTAAAAGATTTGTTTTCTTTAGAAGGTACAGTTAAACTTGAAAAAATTATGTTTATGTTAGAAAGGACATCTGGACATACTTCTATCACTATAAATCCTTTTAAGATAAAACATTTTGATATCTTTATATTATTACAGAGAAATTATTAAATGTTTTAGTAACTAATTGCCTCTGGCTGGAATGCATGAAATGATTCCTATACATTGCTTGGATTCAAGGGTGTAAAATTAATTATGAAGTCAACTGCCATGAATATTTTTTAAGTACTTGATGCATGTTGCTAAAGTACTCTCCATAAGAGTTGTACCAGTTTTACACATTTTGACCAATAACAAAAGTGCCAACATCATTTTCTTCTTGTTCATATTATAATAATACTAGTTTTCAAAATAAAGTTTAACAGTACTTCACTTTTTAAGTAGTGTAATGCATTGGGTTTGATTTTGTAAATCGTCATATATGTATATTGGAATGACCTCTGCCACTGCTTTCTCTAGACCTTTTCACTCATTGCCGGAAGTGTTGTAAAAGTCCCTCCTGATGACACCTGCTTCCTGCTTCTCTTTTCTCCATCAATTTACCTGTGTCAGGTTTTCTTAAATTGATCTCCTTACTACTCTGATCCTTCTAAGATATGTCTGACTCCCCCTCATACACGACACTTGCAGCAGGGTACTGAAGTCACTTTTAATATGACAGCGACTATATAAAGCCAAATCTTTGCAGGAAAAAGAAAAGAGTGTACCTTAAAATATTAGCAGCATTTATCTCTGGATACTGGGATTGTGAATTCTTTTATATTTTGTAGTTTTTATCATTTTCCAAATTTTCTATGACATCTACTTCTATAATTTGAAAAGAAGTTGTGAGATAAAAAAATCTTATGGATCCAACTGGCTTATTTGTTCATTTACTAAACATTAAGTGCCTTGCAGGTTGCAGACACTGTTCCAGGCAAACAAAACAACAATAATAATATTAATAATGCTTATAATCTAGTGGGGAGATATAAGGAGCAGTCAACATAATAAATGAATTACGTGGTATGTTAGATGGTGATCAGTGCTATAGAAACAAAAGTCAAAATTTTAAAGCTAAGGGAGTGTGTGTATGTTTGTGTGTGTTCGCGTTTCTTAGGTGGAGAGGGTCGGCTTTATTGTGAAAGTGACTTGTGAGCAAAAAAGGCAAAGTTGAGAGAAGGAGTTGGAGAAGTGGCATCTGGAGAGAAAGTATCCTGGGCTGAACCACCATGTGCTTGGCACATTTGTGGAAGCCAAGTGGCCAGAGGAGACTGAGAAAGGGGGAGAGTAGTAGGAGACACTGTCAGAGAGGTGATAGTAGTAAGGAAAGGAGAGGTCGAAAGTGAGAGTTAGATAATGTAGGCCTGTACTCTCAGCAAAATGAGGAGTCAGTGGTGGGCACTGAAGAGAGGCATGTTCTAACTCACACTGTAAGTATCATATTGCTTTGTTAAAAGTATCCTCAAAGAGGGAGAGATCACCCTGATCCAAGGAAGGGCTACAGGCTGGGGATTTAGCTCAGTGGCACCGCCTGCCTGCCTTGCAAGGACCAGGTTATGGTCATGAGTTTAATTCCCAATACTGCCAAAACAAACCAAACCAAACCAACACACACACACACACACACACACACGCACACACACACACACACACACACGAAAGGGCAGTGATGACTTGGATAAGAGAGCAATGCAAAGGAAAGATTTAGGATGTATTTTTGAAAGTGGAGCCAACAGTATTTTCTGGTGAAGTGGATGAAGCATGTGAGAGGAAGAGAAGGAGCCAAGATATCTTCAGGAGTTGGGCCCAGAGAGCTGAAAAGAGAGAGCTGCCATCAGTGGAGAGGGAAAGTGTTGTGGGCCTATTGCTTTACAGGTGCCTATTGGACATCCAAGTGCAGATGTCAAGTAAGCAGTTGGATGAGAAGTCTGGAGTTTGGAAGAGATGTTTAAGGTAGAAAAGATGATTACAAAGACTTGGTATAAACAGGTAAGAGAAGATGTGGAAGCTTCATGACTTTCCAACACTGAGATTGAGGGAAGGAGAAAGAGTCAGCAAAGAAGACTTGAGAAGGAGCAGCAGAGAGAAGGAAGGCATCCAGCAGATTCCAGAGAGCTAGGTGTTCCAAAGCCAGCTGAACCGAGGAGAGCCAGCTGCTGAAGCAGGTGCCCATGATTTTACCCAGGCTTCTCTGCCAAACCTCGTGTCAGTCTTGCTGGTGCAAAAGTTACATGCAGCTGCCCTCCACAACTCGAATGTATTGTCTAAGCTGTTGGCAGCGTGCTCCCCAACAGCCATGTCTTTCTCCCTGCTAATGATAGGCACTGACGCATCTTCCTTTTATCCAGGGCAGTTTCAGAAACCATTAATTCTTGGTGAAGACTGCTGGAAAAGTTTCATCTTCCAGGCTTAGCACTATTATGGAACCATATTCATTGCCGTATTATAGCATTGTTCTTGGCTGGCATTATTTTATTTAATACAGTTTATCCATCTCTCTCTTCAACTAGAATTTCATTATCAAGGATGGAATCTTAATTTTATCAATCTTTATGTCCTCAATCTTTGGTATATGGTAGGAAACTAATAAATGTTCACTGAACATCAAATTGTTGCTTTTATTTATTCAGTGACTTTAAACAAAAACTTGTGTTGCTCAGCATTATGTTTGGGAGAATCATCATTTTCTAACTATAGACTGCTCATTCATTGCAGCACAGCATTCTGTGTATAGCATAACATCCAGTCTGCAGCAGAAAAGTATTTGTGATGTTTCTGGTTTTCACCGAACACGAAGAACTTGTATTCCCACTATTTCTGAGCTGTCATTGACAATCTCATCAGTACTCTGTGTGACTTTCTTTTTTGTCTTTCTGGGAATGTCATTGTATTATGTTAAACATTTAATTTGTATTTTCCCTGCTGGTTAACAAGGTTAAGCATATCTTCGTAAATTTATTTTTCCCTCTTTGATGCTGCCTGGGTTTTTTCCTACTTCCCTGTTCCTTCTCAGAACGTATGCTGGCTCTTACTCTTCCAAGTAATTTATAAAAGTTGAAATGTATCAGAGCTTGGTCTTGAATTCTCTTTTCCCATCTCTGGGTAGTCACATTCCTCAGCATGGCTGTGGGTTCTGCCTGTACGCTATGCTTCCATACTCCTTGTTCTGGCCTGGGCCTTACCTGTGGGTAGCTGATATATCTAGCTACTTATGTGACATCTGCCTTTTGAAATCCAGTGGCATGCCATGTCTTCTCTTGACTCCATTTCCCACCTATCGTTCCAGCTTGCTTTCTCCAGCTCTGTGATGCTCAGTCTTCCTTAACTGTTTGTCATCTCATTAAATGTTACCACCATTTACCAAAGGCTAGAAATAGCAGCATCAGTTTCAGATGTTTCCTACTCTTCACATGCAATCCATCAGCAAGTCATGTTGGTTCAAGTTACCACTTGAGTTCAAGTTACCACCATGCCCATCCTGCTCTAAGTCACTGTCCTACACTGTCCTGTCCAATGCATTATCTTCCTAACTAATCTCCCTGGTTCGCTATACCTTCCTTTAATACCCACCCCCTTTTTTGAGACAGGGTCTTGCTTTGTAGTTCAGACTGGTCCTAAACTCAGCCTCGAAACTCAGCAATCCTCCTGCCTCTGCCTCCCGAGTGCTGGAATTACAGGCATGAGCCACCATGCCCAGCATTGTGATATGTGGTTAGTGGGAATCTAACCCAGGACCTTGTGCTTGCAAGGCAGCTGAACCACTGAGCTAAATCCCCAGTCCTCTACAACCCTTTTGTGACTCTCCACTGCATGGAAGATAAAATCCATGCTCCTTAGTAACACCCACCATAGCAGCTCTGTCTTCTCTCTGGCCTCATCTCTACTGCTCGCTGCATTCCTAACATCATCAATACAGGCCTCTTATCCAGCTCTTTTTTTTTTTTTTTAAGGTTTTTTGAGACAGGGTCTCGCTTTGTGGTTCAGGCTGGCCCTGAGCTCAGCCTCCAACTCACATCACAATTCTCCTGCCTCTGCCTCCCGAGTGCTGGGATTACAGGCGTGAGCCACCACGCCCGGCACTGTGGTATGTGGTACTGGTTGCTGCTGGGTGTGGGTCTCCACACCCAGTATTGTTATGTGGTTACCG
>PVIR01006270.1:0-23214 GCA_004026965.1 Petromus typicus | reverse complement strand
CTGCAAGACAGGCGCCGGAACCACTGAGCTAACTCCCCGGCCCCCTCTTATCCAGCTCTTTGACCATACATTTGCCATCCATGGGCCTCCCCATGATTAACTCCCTCCTATATGTCTCAGTTTAAATACCACCAATTTATTTAATTGTCTCCCTTCCCTTGCATATAAGCTTTATTACAGTAGAGACTATAGTCTTCTTTAGTGCATGACACAGTACTATTTGGCACTCTATCAAAATTTTTGTTTGTTTTGGTGATGGGAACTGAACCTAGACCCTTGCACATGGCATGCATATACTCTATCACTGAACTGCACCTAGCAGTGTTTTTTAAATGAATACACTTTGGAATCCCTAACAGTTGCACAAAGAAGAGACTATTCCCTCACTTTTACTTGAACACTAGGGATTATAACACTAAATTAATTTGGATTTATCTCACTTATTGGAGATTCCAAAAGCCAGTTCAGTTAGCACAGACATGAATATAAACTAGAGCCAGTTTATACTTGTGTCTTCCATTCA
This sequence comes from Petromus typicus, assembly GCA_004026965.1. Lineage (NCBI taxonomy): Eukaryota > Metazoa > Chordata > Mammalia > Rodentia > Petromuridae > Petromus > Petromus typicus. Next base: position 22,691 of record PVIR01006270.1, on the reverse strand, counting down.
GCATTAAATTAGGTTATGGTTAGTGATTATCTTCCAAATCTGTCATTTGAATCCAGCAAAGCGTAGGACCTACAGGCCAGTGTCTTTTGACTAGGTTGTACATGCCTTTGTCGGTCTTTAAAACATGGCATGCACTGTGTGTTTGGTTAATAGTTTAGCTATGGAAAGTATGTTTTTCTCTCTTTGGTTATTCCACATGTTGACTGGGCTTGTGTTATTACCCGAGCTGATTTATTTTTCCTTTGCAGACCTTCCTAAATCCTCATTATGGAATAAATCTGGTGTCAGCGTATGTAATCTTGGTGGTCATGGGCATCTGGGCATTTTTTGTTGCTGGAGGCAGCTGCCGAAGCCTGAAACTGTGCCTGCTCTGCCAAGACAAGGACTTTCTTCTCTATAACCAGCGCTCCAGATAACCTTCGACAACTAGCACCTCCCAGACAGCAGGCTACATCTTTAAAGGAAGCACAACTGTGCCTTTTTCTAAAAAAACAAAAACAAAACAAAAAAACTATCCCTTTTTTCTGATGGAATTTAGAAAAAGCAAAACTAGAGAGGAATTTTCATTCACATGGATTTCAAGCGACAGGTCTCTGAAAGAGATGTGTCCTGTGGTCGGCATCTTGGCTACACAGGAGAGTCACCTGGGGTTCTATGAAGGACTCTGGTCCTGGGCTCCTCACTCCAGATTCAGTTAGCCAGGACATTGAGTCGTTTTTTTGAAAGCTTCAAGTTTATTCCAATGTGAAGCCACTAGAGTGCAAACGGGAGCTTCCTGATAACACCCTCGGTGGGTAAGAAGCTGGTGTTCAGCTGACTCAACTTGTGCTCGACGGGAAAATGGCGGAATGTCGCGTCCTAGTTAGCCCTTACCTTTTAATATTCTGAGGTCACAAAAGGCCAAAGGGCTATCACCTCTGTGGTCTGTTTCTGTGGACTTTGCTAGGACCAGAGAAACATGGTGAGCTATGTGTCTCAATGCAATAATAAATTATACTTACTATGATAATTTATCCAAAGTAAGATTTGATTCATAAGTTAACATTTTTATAAGTTCCTCCATCCTAGCTTCTGCTTTTTGAGGCATTACATTGTTTTTTTAGTATAAATTCAGTTTCTTTAAGATTATTTTCTAATTTTGTTGGCAAAATATAAAATCAACAATTGTGCAAAGTCTTGAGTCTTTGCTCAGCTTAAAGGAGCAGTGCTTTCCATCTGACCACTAGGTGTTGGGCTGGATGAGGTGAAGCCCATTGTTTTATTGGTGAATAGCTTGATAGGGAGCCGAGTCATGTGTCCTGGGACAAGCTTCACTGAAAGCAGGAGAAAAACACTCCAAAGGGCAATGCTGACACCTTTCATTTGGTCCTGTGATGCTGAATAGCACTTTCATCCAAGTGGTATTGCATCATGCTACCACCTAACCCTTAAAATCTTTACATTTACTGGTAAGGAAGTCTCTCTGGTTTTTGGTAACAATTGTACAACATTCCCTTGATAAGAATAGTCAAGTTGTTTGTTCAGCTTCTAAACAATCATTTTGGTTTCCTTTATAAAGGGGAATTGCTAATGAATTGTGAATTTACTAGCTGGAAATTGTGCCTAGGTAATATCTTTGGAGACCTGGCTGTGTGAAATTGAAATTATCTGTACATTAAAGTGATACCCAAATGTCTAGTAGAACATCCAAAAGAAACAAGGTCAGCCGTGAGTGTTTACAATTGATGTGACCGATGGATGAGTTGGACAGGACTGTATAGGTCGGAATGATGAGAATATTTGAAACAGGTGCAGCCAGTTTAACCATGTCTCATTCCAGATACCAGGACTTTGCACGTGAACTAGATCTATATTAATAAAACCTCCTTATTTTAAAATATTAAGGTATATCAATCTAGAGATTCAAGAGGACTAGGTATTCTAACAAGGCTGTACATAGTCTGGTAAGCAATTGTAATAATTCCCCCAAAGGTTACTTCAGCACTAATATCAAGTTTCTATTGGAGCTTGTAATTTTCTAGCTTTATGCAAGATTTTCCTTGGACTACAAGAGTCAAGGACATAAAGACCGAGCAGAGAAACTTCCTGTGTAGAGTCAAGAGAGATAAGATGCTCGTAGAACTGGGATTTGGTCGTAACAGAATATGGTATTCTTTGGTGAATAGAATTAAGAAAAATATATAGTTATTATATTGACTTACAAATCCCTTAAGTAGATACTCTTGACGAAATATTTGGCAATCTGTATAGAAAATCTGAGAATTTTATTTATTAACTAGACCTCTGCGCAAGTTCCCTATATACTAATAGCTTAATATTAAATAGTTGGCATATTGTATAATCTCATTTAATAAAACCCCAGATGAGAAGGAAATTTTCCTTGGTAAGGCTTTAGTTCAGGAAATTAATAATCCTTGTTCCCTATCGTGAGGAAATGTCACCCTGATTTCTCTCAGAATGTCAATATTGCCATAGTTGGCACAGCTGACTTTGCAAACAGCTTGCTTTGCCTCCTGTCAAGGAAACGCAGAAAAAAACTACAGTTTTCTTCTGTTGTTCTATGTATATTGAAGTATTGTGATTTTGTTTTGTTTTATTGGTAATTTTAAAATGTTTTGCATTTATCTCTGGTGAGCTTTTTGAGACCTAATAATTAGAGGTGTAAGTAGGTATTTTATGTTCTCCTCACCAGATTTTCTGTTTGGAAGGAAATGTGGCCATAGTTAAACGTTGACCTTAGAGTTATGACTGTTGCGGTGTTTGGACATGACATTATGTGAATAATATTGATTCCATTGCTCTCTAAGATAAGCTGTAGTTATTTTTAATTCATTTGAATTAATCATCCTACCAGGAAATATCTTGTTACCTCAGTCCTGGACTGTCTGTCTGACAGTATAGTAGCAACGGCCTCTTGTAGAGGACATAATGAGCATACTAATAAAAGCATGGTTAAAAGAAAGTATTGATGGTATCTCAGACTAGAAGATGGCTTTTATTCCCAGTGTTTTTCTTCTTTCAGATACATTTCAGTGTTTGCTGAGCATGGCAGATTCTACACCAGAAATGCTAGATAGTGTTATTCATACAGTGGATGCAGCATAAGTAGTTGTGGCCAAATATGCTGCGCCTGTTATAGTTCCCAGGCACTTCAGCAGTCAGCATGGGCCCCAGAGTGATGTGGAGGCCTTGCTGACCAGCCAGCCAAACTTTTAAAAACTTCTTTGCTTATAGCAATTTATTTCCAATTCTAATGTTTATATTTCTCATTTAATAAGGGGCTTTATTCTAGTAAGTGTAGTGTTTAGAAGAGAGGTCTGTGTAAAATATTCATAATTTTATGTAAATTCTACTGTTCTGTCCTATAAACTTGGGATATCAATACATTCAACACATAACACAGTGGACTCCTTCCAGACCTGTATTTCTCAGTAAACAATAAAAGAGATCATTTGACACTGTTTATTTCCCATGTTTCTCCTTCTTTGGATCATTATATCCTTCAGTACTTGTTGATACACTTTTTGTCTCTCTTAAAACTTGCCTGTACATTTTGTTGCTTTTGACTCATAAATTCAGAGACATTTTTCAAAGAGAAGTTGTGTCTTCATTTGAAATTCATAAAGCCTATTTCATATCTGTATGTTCAGAAACAGTTTGGTGTAAAGAAATTCTTTGAGATTTCTTAAGCCAAGCAGAGAAAATTCTAGAGAAGATCCTAGAACCTCGCTTTGAGTCATGGTAAAATAGTGAACTCAGGAAACCTCACAATAGTGGCTGAAGATAGAGTCCTTGTGATTTTCCTCCTCTTGATGAGACCATGCAGCTGAGGCTGAGTTTGGCCTTGGCCATGAGACAGGATGTGTGGGAACTTGTGATGACCTGTCACTTAAGCCCAGGTGATGGCAGAGTTTTGCGATTTGAAAAGAGGCTGTGCGAGGTTTCTGTTGCTTTGTTACTGAATGATATGTGTCCTGGGATCAAAGGCTCCGTGCTTCTAATTTGTAAGCCCAAGAAAGGGCACGTATTCCTCAGGAGTCTGCCGAAATTTCATTGTAGTGTAGTTTCATTGTCCCTTCCACATTGAAACTGTGGCTGTTATTTAATTGCTATTCACTTGATATTTGCTTTCCTGTGTTGTTTTTTAACTTTTTAAAATTGACTTTATTGGTACACTGTGTACATGCTTAATGATCACATTCAACATTGAGAATTTGTACCTGTACATGTTGGAATGGAGATTTCGCTGTGATCAGCGTCACATGTAATAAACCTTCTCTGGAGAGAAGTGCATATTTTACCTCACTGAAAATGTGGGACTGAAGGACCACTCAGTTGATGTGATCCCAATCGAAATAGAAGAATTGAGGATTTGACATAGTCTAATAATTATGATATCCTCAAGCAGGTTTTGGCTGTAAGGCTCAATAATTTGTAGGTGGTACTTACTGCTTAAGTGCGGATCACTATAAAACCTGGTTTTACTTTGTACTAAAGTTACACATTTTTTAGTGCTTGCGTACAACCAAAGATGGAATTTCTAATGCTTGTGTTGGGCACCATGCACAGAACATTGACTAGACACGTAAAGGATGGTAGGGATCTTTGTCCTTGGGGGATATAAATAATTAACTGCACAGGTTAAAACACGTAAGTATTATAATAGCTTTCCCACTGTTAAAAAACACTTTGACGAAGGAGAGGTTTATTTTTCTGATAGTTTCAGAGGGTTTGGTTCGTGGTGGAAGAGTGAAAAGCTGCTCATCCTATGGGGGAGGAGACTCAGTGAGTGCCAGTGTCTAAGCACGTGAGACTTTTGGGAAGACATTTTTTAATTTGTCCATAACAAGTATTACTTACGGATAACTATAAGATGCACTATGAATTATGAATAACAGACTAGCTTGAGTGTATTAGATCATGTCCAAATTTTAGGAGTGAATGAGGACACCTGGGAGATGGATATAGATTTAGTAGAAAAGATGACAGTTGGGAAGGGAAGGAGTGGCTAGTGCAGAATAAAATGGAGGAGTGTTGTAGGAGAATTGGATTTCAAGTCTCTCTTTGGTCCCAGAACCTTGGGCCCACCTGTTCCTCCTATCCCAGACGCAAATGAGGATGACTGACAAAGACACTGAGTTTAACCTTCCCGGGCAGCCAGAAGGCTCGAACCTCTAGCAGGCAGAGGACCCCTGAGCATTTGGCCCACCTGGTGTTATTTTCCCCACCTGGTGTTATTCACCCAGACACGCTACAACCAATCAAAGTAACGCAAGATTCGTCTGGTCTCCAGTAGTCGTAAGTACACTCTGGCAAACAACTTAACTTCAGCTGTCTTAACTTTCCCCTAATGTGTAACCACCCCCGAGTGCAGCCTTCTCTGTGCTCACCGAGGAGGCCAATTAGGCTTTAATTCTCCTGTGGTCCTTGACAGTGTGGTGAGCCAGAAGCAAAGGATGTGAAATGACGTGAAAATGAGGAAGAAGGAAAACTGATTATTGTGTTGAAACGGAACTTGCTGATGACCTTGATAAAAGCAGTTTGAATATAGAGAGAGGGTGAACACCATCATGGCGTTACAGGGAATGAGAGATAAACAATAGACACAGTGTCTTGGCTTTGGAGTATAGATATTGTTGAGTAATGGAAAAATAATCGATGTGGGGCCAGGGAGGGTGTTTTACTTTAGTTTTTTTTTTTTTCTTGTGTGGTATGGACTGTAATTGCATGTTTGGTAACATGTTAAAATATAGTAAGAATGACTCGGTAGAAAAAGAAGAACTGGTGCAGGAGAGTTTCTAGAGCATAATCCTTGGGGAGGGAATAAAGAGGGAAAAATTTTAGTCCTGAGTGCTTAGCAAAGTCACAAATGTCCAAAATCAATGAACTGAGCTTCCACATAAGAAATTAGAAAGCTCAAGTGAGGAGGAAAAGGAAATGATGAAGAAAAAGGAAATCAGAGAAATAGTGATAAAACAATAGAGAAAATGAAAATAGCTGATTCTTTGATAAAATCAGTAACACTGATAAAACTGGTCAGATTGATAAGTAAAAAAAGAGGCATTAATCAGGAATGAGAAGAAGAAAAGGCACTAATATTAGAATTGAGAAGGAAATATCACTGTAAACCCTACATTAGTAAATTTAGAAAATGGACAACCAAATGCCAGTACGTATTTTAAAACTTACATGAAACAAGCTCCTACATGGTGGTATAGACTGACTATTTGGGAGGCTGAGGCAAGAGGATCTTGAGTTGGAAGTCAGCCTAGGCAACCTAGCAAGACTTAACAAAAATTGAAAAGGACTTGGATAGATTACTAGGCTCAAGGGTAGAGTACTGGTCTAGAATGCTTTAGGCCTTGGGTTAAATGCCTAATACCATGAAAAACCTGCAACATTCACTCAAGAATTAGAGAATCTGAATACCCCTGGGTCTTTGGACCGTTTTTCTTGCCTCTTCACATGCCTCATAATTATTTATTGAAAGCTAGGCATTGCCAATAGGCATTGAACACTAAGCCTTTAGCAGAAGCTTTCTGTTAACCCGGGTAGGACATAGACCGCCTTGGTTATTACTGCAGCTATCCATCTGGAGGACTCACATTCCTGTAGTGGTCTTGACTCATGGCTTCCCTAAGTGCACCTCCTTCAGCAGAAGTCTGCATCTTGCAGTGTACTCCACTGGAATCCTTTGTTATTTCTGGAGCACTGTTGGTGTGACAGTGAGATGTGGGGGACAGAACCTGTCCAATCATCTTAAGTATCAGTTAATTGTTTAGAGGGCTTGCATCTCCTCCCTAAGTCTCTCTTCTCTCTCCCCCACTTCAGATGAGCCCAGGAGACTGGACAGGGCTACCGTGGGAGAAATGCTGTTGGCCCAGGTGGAATTAGGCTCTAGCAAAGTCCTTTGTACGTAGAGCACTCTAGTGACTTTGGAAGGATCACACTTTGTCACTTGAGGCTAGTGCACCCTCAGCCTGCAGCAGTTTGTCACAATTAGTATGTAAGTGTCCCTGCTTTATGGCTCCCGCACTTCACTTCCAGATAACCAAATGTCAGCGGTGGCTTCTCTCTCTCTCTCCCCCACCTCTTTTGTTTTTAAGTCTTATTTTTGAGGCTAGCTATTGCTAAGTCACTCAGTTGCCCGGGTCGTTCTTGAACTTGCTGGTCATCCTGTCTCAACTTCTCAGGATGGTGTGATTACAGATACGTGGCACCTTTCCAAGTTCCTTTTCCTCTCTGAAGATTTCAGGGAGCCAGCTTACTCTGAAACATTAATGCTCTGGTGAGTTCCAAAAAATTATTGATTTTCATTGTGGTTAATTTTTTCTTGTTCTTAGGATGGAAATGATGACTTTTAAGCTTTTTACCCACTGGAGCTAACCAGAAATGCCTTGTGTCTAATAAAGACTTTGAGTTGGTAGGGTTTTTTCCTATAAATAGAACTCCTAAAAGGCCTCATTTGTGAATTCTACCAAATATTTTTTTAAGAAAGGAATAATACAAATTCTGTATGCAAATTCTAGAAAAGCGAAGTAATGACACACTTTCCAGTTCATACTGTGAGCCAGTATTACCTTGGTAACAAAACCAAACAAAAACACTGTAAGAAAAAAAATAGAATCTACAAACATGTATACAAAGCTGTCAACATTTTGGCAACTCTAGTAAATATAAAAAGCATAACATACATGATCGAGTGCATTTATCCCAATAATACAGAAATAGTTTAATATGCAAATATCAATTATCTTACCATATTGACACACTACAATAAACCGGATCATATTAATAGATTCTGATTTTAGATTCTCTCAAAAGAGGTCATCTGTGTGAAGCTTCCAGCTGTGACGTGATATTTAATGATGAAAGACAATGTATTCCTCACCAAGACTGGAAACCAGGTGTGTCTACCCTTTCATCCAACATTATGCCAGGGGTCATGGCCAGCATAAAAAGGCAAATGAGAAGGAAAAGTCACACAGACAGAAAGGAAGAAGTAAAACTGTCCTTACTTTCTGATGATGGGATCTGTGTAGAAAATCCTAAACAACTATGAAAAGGCTACTAGGAATAATTAGTGAATTTTTCAAGGTCGTCAGAAAGATGGTATACAAAAGTGTATCACTTTTCCTGTACACTGGCAGAATTAAAATTGAAGTAGTTGGGTCTCTAGAGTGGTTTGCTTCTCAAACTGTTGTATTTTAAAATTTTAATTTATTACAGATAAATACTTTTCAAAAGTGTAATATAAAATGTGATTATTTTGAGTTCGCTCATTTCAAATACTAACTTTTAACTACCTGCAATGGAGATGACTAACATATCTATCTGATAGATATGGATACAATTCCCATGACTTAATCTGTATTTAGGAGATAGTAGTTTTTCATTAAATGTTTAAAATTCAAAATTTTACTAGATTCACTAGAAAAGTAAGTTTAAATGGAATCAGAGCAAACAGGGATAAGAATTTAAAAATTACATGTGTATAGGCAGTGTATCTAAATTACTATTGTAGGGTTCTGTTGTTCAGTTAATCAAATGCAAATGAAATGATTCTACATTAAATGCTTATGCAGGACTATGAAAAAATAGTATGTCAATATTTAAAGTTTTTGATAATTTTTCAAAGTGAGCTTTCTCTTGTTTGTTAATTTGCCCACTGTAGAGTAGACTGATAAGAGTGCCACTCTCAGAATAAAGCATATATAAATTTTGTCCTCATTTACCCAAAATATATCATAATGATATGAGAGCTGATATGAATAGCGTTCCGGAACAGGTCCACTTATATAGAAACTTAGTGCTAAATGAAATCGACTTGTTTGTTTCACTACTGAGGACTGACACTAAGTTACTTCCCTAGCCTTTTTAATTTTTTTCCAACTTTGATACAGGGTCTTGCCAAGTTGTCTACACAACTGTGTTTGAACTTGTCATCCTGCTGCTTCTCACTCCTAAGAACTGGAATTACAGGTATATACCACTGCATCTCGTTTAAAATTGACGAGTAAATCAGGCGTGGTGGCAGATGCCTGTAATTCCAGCGCTCGGGAGACCGAGACAGGAGGACTGCTGCAAGTTCAGCACAAGCCTTGGCTGTACACTGAGTTCCAGGATGGCCTAAACTACAGAGTGAAAAAAAAAAAAGATTTTGAATCAATAGAGAGAAGATTAACTCTTTAATAAATAGGCCTGTTTAGTTATATTTGAGGGGGGAGTTATATCCTTACCTTCCACTAAAATCTAAACATAATAAAAATTCAAATGGTCGAGAACATAAAAAAATTATTATAGGTGACAGTCCCCTATAATTCATGTCAGCCACACTCAGACAAGCAATAGATTTCCCCATTGTGATCCCATCTACAACTTTTTTAAAATCTAGGAATAATTTGTAAATTCAGTGTCGCTGTCACCCTAGTCACTTTCTTTCCCCTTCAGGGAGGGTTCCCTCCTGTTCATTTCTGGTCATTGCACACTGCCTTCCACAGTGGAACTGCTGAGTCCCACTTTCGTCACATAGATTAACTGCACTTTTAAAAACTTCGCTTAAATAGACTGACACAGGGCCGGGGACATAGCTCAGTTCTGGCACCTGTCTTGCAGGCGCAAGAGCCCAGGTTTGATCCCCAGTAACCACATGCAACAATACTGGGTGTGGTGACTCACACCCAGCAGCAATCAGTACCACATTCCACAGTGCGGGTCGGGTCGTGGTAGCTCACGCCTATAATCCCAGCACTTGGGAGGCAGAGGCAGGAGAATTGCTGTGTTTGAGGCTGAGCTCAGGGCCAGCCTGAACTACATGTGAGATACTGTCTCAAAAAAAAAAAAAAAAAATAGAATAACGCAAACTGTGCTCTGTTGTGTCTGGTTTCTTTTACCCAGCATAATTTTCTGAGTTTCGTCTGTGATTTAGTGCATGTTGATAATTTCCAACTTTGTATTGCTGGACAGCGTTCTATTTATGGCTGTGCCACTATGTGTCAAGTGATTCCTCTGCTGATAGTTGGGTGTCGTTGTAGTCGTATTGGTCTATATTGGACTCATGGCTTCTGTTTGTTCCCCTGCATGGACTGTGAGTTCCCTGGACATAAGGGCCCTGTCTGAGTCATGTTTGACGACTTCATCTGTGCTTAGCAGGCAGTATTGCTCATTAGATGTTTGCTTGTGGATGACGAGGTAGGAGAAAGAAAGTCATTTGGAGATTATTTGAATGGCAGAGGGAAAGGTTAATCTCGATCTCTCCTAGTGGTTAAAAGGAAGCAATAAGCTCCTGAGCTGCTTGTTAGTGGGTACACGGCCTTCACAGGAAGGACTGCCATATTCAGGAAAACTTCTCTTACGGTGTGTTGTGTTATGGGTGACTGGGAAGGAGAGGCACGAAGACCAATGAGACCTGTTGATGGATGTCTACTTCGAGCCCATGAACTCACTGGTCTTATGAGAATGATCTCTGCCCCCTCAGAGAATGCAGGATGGTTGTGTCATCTCTGCAGAGCTGCTGTGGAGCTCTCAGTCTGCCCTTGAACCCAAGGGCCTCTTGTTTGTCGTCTTCATTGCAGGTAGTTAAAAGTTAATATTTGAAATGAGTGAGCTCAAGCAGAAACGATGGCTTTGACTTACAGTATTGAGAGGTCATAGCTACTCACATGATTAGAGATCATGCTCCCTCCCAGCTCCCAGCCACAGGACAAGTCCAAGAGAAGGGTTATGCCCGCCCTGCCCAGAGGGTGGGCCAGGAGGTGACAAGCTGGTAGGGACAGGTAAGGTGTGACTGGGTGTTCTGTCACTGTATCTGGCTATATCTAGATTTTTTTTTTTAATGTTCCCTTTTTTACATATTTACTGAGTTATGACTGATAGGCAATACATGGCACGTATTTAAAGTATAAAATGTGAACAGTTTTGACACATGGGAAAAACCATTGTCACAATCCAGATAACGAACCTATCCATCACCACAGTTATTTCTCATGTACTTTTGTAACCTCTCCACCCCTTCTCTGCCTCTTCCCCAGGAAACCAGCAATCTGACTTGTCACTATCGTTTCATTTTCATTTTTAAAAATTTTCTGTGTGAAATGATACATATTTGTGTGTATGTTTATTCCTTTTCTCCAGTTCGATCTAAAGAAAAGAGAAAGCCCAGTGAATATATCCTGTAGGAATTTGTTTTAGGAGCTAAAGGTAACACTCCAGCAGTTAGCCAACTCCTCTGTGCAATTGTGGTTGGCGATCTTGAGTCAGATATCTGCACCCAGGCCGGGGTTTAACATTACCAAGCAGATGGGAGGCAGGAGGTGGTGGTTAATTTTCTGAGACTCATTGCACATTGTATTTAGTGCCTTTCACCTGTGAGTTTTAGGAAGTTACTGCATGATTAGGGTAAGCCTGGTGAATTCTGTCACGTGAAAGTGTATTCCATGGCACTAGAGCTGTTACCAACAATCTTGGTGTTCCAGGAATCATGCCAGGTTGGCTTAGCTAGCTGGGCCTTTGTTTCCCACTTAGAATTTCCACACTCTGCCAATCTCTGGGTTGTTGCATAGTGGAGGGAGGGTACACTGAACAAGAGTACACAAGTGAAGAGGGATTACAAAGTTGCTGGTTAACCTAGTCATCATGATATGTTTACTTGGTTCCAGTCACTTTTTATGGTGAATTCTTCCTTGTGCCAAAGTACTTTGACCCTTATTTGTATCCCGTGCTGTCACAAAGAGGCCTGGGTAGAATCAGGAGACACTCTCCACCACATTCCCGACCCTTACTCACGAAGTGCAACAACTGAATGGAGTTGGAGAACCGTGTGCTCCTGCAGGGTGGTCTCCAGTGTGCCAAGTCCCACAGGCCCCGGCCCGCCATCTCTTAGTGCCGACTGGTACCTTAGCTTCAATGCAAGCAGCCCCAGATGTCACGTATCCACCTGTGAACCAGCCATGGAACTCCACTGGACATCTTCGAGGAAGGCCAGTCATAATGTCACGGAGTAGACAGAGCTAACAGTGCAAGTGTCAGGGAGTTAGATGTGCTCACCTTTGCCAGAACCTATCCAGCCCCCTTGGCCTGGTGGGCCACAGAAATGGAATCCAAGGGCTCAGAGGAGACGGCGGGGAGAGGGTACATTTGTCTCCCAGACGGGGTCCTGCTACAAGGTCCTTTGCAGTTAGCCAAGCTTGGTAGGGAAGAGAGGAATCTACAGTCTGCTGCTGGGCTGGTCCTCTTGGCTTCAGTTTCCTCCTTCCCTCTTGGATCCCCCTCTGGTGTTCTCTTCATGCCAAGTCTTCTCATGTCCCCATCCATCACCCTCCCAGGTGTCCTTCCTTTGTATGTGAAAGTCCTTGGGGGCCGAGGATTTAGCTCAGTGGTTTCAGCGCATGTCTTGCAAGCGCAAGGACCTGGGTTCAATCCCCGGTAACCACGTACAATACTGGGCGTGGAGACTCACGCCCAGCAGCAATCAGTACCACATACCACAGTGCCGAGTGTGGTGACTCACGCCTGTAATCCCAGCACTCGGGAGGCAGAGGCAGGAGGATTGCTGGATGTGAGTTGGAGGCTGAGCTCAGGGTGAGCCTGAACTACAAAGCCAGACCCTGTCTCAAAAAAAAGTCCTTGTTCTTCTCTCAGAAGAAGTCTCAAAAGAAGTTAGCATCCCAAGCTGCCCATCCACTAAGGTGACCATTGGCCGCGAATGACTATTCAGTGCTTGGGATGTGATTAGTAAAACTGAGACATTTTATTTTAATAAATTTAAATTTAAAAGCTGGGCTGGGGATTTAGCTCAGTGGTTCTAGCGTCTGCCTTGCAAGTGCAAGGTCCTGAGTTTGATCCCTAGTAACCACATACCACAATCGCAGGTGTGGTAACTCATGCCTGCCAGCAATCAGTACCACACACCACAGTGCTGGGAGTAGTGGCTCACGCCTGTAATCGCAGCACTCAGGAGGCAGAGGCAGGAGGATTGCTGAGAGAGTTCAAGGCCAGCCTGGGCTACATAGTGAGTTCAGGGCCAGCCTGAACTATAAAGCGAGACCCTGTCCCGAAAAAAAAAAAAAGGCTGATGACTGATTCAGTAATTTGGAAAACATAAATATGTTTAGAACAACTCTGCTTTCTCAACTTAATTTTTGTGAACTCTTAAGTACAAGTCAAATATATATAAGGAAAATTTAGCATCCAAAATGAGATGTGTTTTAAGTGGAAAAATATCCACTGATGTTAAAAATGGTGATGTGGCTACTACAAAGCCTGTTTGGCATTATACTTTATTTCTCTCGGACTATACACTTTAGATTGTTTTAGCATTTAGATGAGAGGATGGTTAAGTGAAAGAAGACTTGAATTCCATCTGCCAGTCCATAGTGCTCACCATCCTGCTTGCTTGACCGTGTCCAGATAAGTCTTGAGTTCAGGGAGAAAAGCTCTGAGAGAAAAGGGAGATGCCTGCTCCCCACTCCATGAAGCACCTTCCCTCGCACCTCCCCGGCTGGTGGCACAAGGCAGAGGTTTGAGCACCTCAGGGGAACCATCTCACATCCCACCTGTCTTCTTCTCTGAAGATGCCAACGAGGGGAACTGAAGAATCCTCAGATGCCAGCTGAAAAGGCTTCTCCTGTAAAAGCTCCTCCTCCAACGCTCGGCCGATTTCCGCGTCACCTCCTACAGTATATTACTCTTCAATAGTGCGTCTATCTCTGTCCTAGGCTGTTAAAGTAAAACTTAGATACCTCTCTCAGTAACATATGCATGATGCTAGTACCTGCTGTAATCTTCACAGGACTGCCTCTTGTAGCGAACTAGGATGTGAAATCTGATCTCAGACAAAAGGTTATATGGAGAGTGATAGCATGTTTTGTAGAAGAATCTGAAGTAACAGCAACCAGAGGAGGCTATCAGCTCATGGTCACCGTACTCTGGGGAGTGAGAAGAGTCATAGCCCTTTGCTCCTTACCATCCCACCCTCTTGGCTTGGCACATCCCCTTTTTCCATCCATCCTTTTCAAGCTGATATATTCTTCAAGACCTAACTTAGGCCCAACCTCCTCCCTGGGCCTTACCCTGATTACTCGGGATTTCCCAGCTTCACGAAGTAGCAGCTGTGTGACTTGGGGCTGCTATGTCCCAGGTCTGTAGGCCTCCATCCTCAGCTAGGTGGTTAAGCCACCTGTCTGTTTTAGTGTGGAGCTATGTTCTAAGACCTAGATGGAAAGGATGGGATTAGTTGTTCTCACTATTTGTCCCTCACCGTAACAGGGAGGTACAGAGCCCTTTGTAAACAGTAACACTTTAACCCACATCCAAAGCATCAGATTGACCTGAAAAACATTTTATTTACACTTCCTTCTATTTACAGTGAGTGTCTTCATTACAATCATTGTTATAATAAATAAGGATGTGCTAAACAGACCATTGCCACAGTGGCTTCCGGTCCAAGACACAGGCACAGAGGAGTGCTGCAAGACCCCAGCCTTCCCAAGAGATGGTCAGGAAATCCCTCAGAGTTCCCTGAGGGTGGAGGAATTTAGGGTCTGAACTTGAACCAGGATTCAGAAGTCAGCAGAGCAAATCCTAGAATGTCTGTAGAAGCAACAGATACAGGTTTTACCAGTTGATACAGAACAAAGAGGCTCACAGTCCCATCAGTGACGGAAACACTAGAGAAGGCAGGCCCTGCCCCGCGGTCCTCCGCAGGCTGTACCTGCTTGTCATCACTACCTGCCATAGGCATTTGTGAGGAGGATCGAGTTCAAGGTGGCTGCGCTTCCTGCACCACAGCACTGGCTGCAGAATGAGATCGGTTGGAAGCAAACTGGAGCCTGGAGTCCGGCTGGATTAGCAGTGTTGGTTCTTGAAGCACTCTTTCTGCTGCCCTGGCTGTGTTTCCTCCTGGCCTTGCAGGCTGAATGCCTGGGCCGTGCTGAGGGGAGAGGGAGGAAAAAATGCCACTATCCATCTCCCTTGGCTGTCTTTTGTACAGCTGGCCCTTAGCCCAGAGCAGCGATCTCTCTCTTCTCTCAGCCATGGATTCAGAGCTTTTTGAGCGACAGTCTCACTGCTCTGGAGTGGTTTGTACTAGATTCTGATTGGCAGCATTGGGCCAAGGCTGAGAAACCACCTAATTCATGCTGCTGGCCAGCCATGACAACGGTAGTCCTTGGGGGATGCCACCCAGGTTCACACAAAACATCTGAGCCCATTACTTGCCTTGAACCTTTCCTAATGAGACAGGCTACAATGACACGAGACGTGCTATCATCCAAGTGGACAAGAGAATTTTTCAAGTTGGATGGAGTAGAAGAAAACATATCATAAAAAAAGTTATGCTTCAGGACATTCATGCTGTCAAAATGAGACAATCAGAGCTCCCTGTGAACGCCAAGGAATCAGTGGCTCAGGGCTGTGGGTTGAAGCTGCTTCTCAGTCATGGAACTGACTGATCTCAGGGTTCTTACCTCTATTACAGGAACATGAACAAGGAATTAAGTCTTCTCAAAATGTTCTTGCAGTAGAGGGAAAGAATTTTAGAGAATCTTAATTAACATTCCATGACTAGTGGTCCTTTAATACCGCAACTGTGGAAGCAGATAGCTTCCTGCTATTACTAAAAGTAAAAATGTGTGTTAACTAAACCATGATTAGACACCCTCAAAGTCAGAAGATTAGTCAAGTCCTGATTTTAGCCTAGCAGTAGGTGTACCACAGAAATGACATTTGGGCAAAAGAGATGAAGTCTATCTTGCTTTTTTTCTTTTTTTTTTCCTTTATGTACTGGGGATGGAACTCAGGACCTTGTGCTTGCCAGGCAGGGACCAGAACCACTGAGCTATATTCCTGGCCCTCTTGAAGTCATTTTGTTCCCGCCAATTTCTTACAGTTTTAAAAGTAGATCTATTACAAATGTACTGAATTTAAAGTGAAATAAAACAGTGATAATGGAAAGCAGATTGGGCCATCCCAACTCAGTTCTACTGTAGGAGGGAGAAATTCACTTATTTTGTAAGGAATAGTCTAGTTGGTTGTAAAATCCTTAAAGTATGAAACACAACCATGGAAGGAGAGGGGGCTGGGCTCACTAATCAGTTTTTCTTATATTGTAGCCTAATAGACAACTTGCGATTCCAATTCTGACTCCAAAGTGAGACTTTGCTAGACCTTATATGTCTCCTTATCCTTGTTCCCTCCTTCCTTCTCATCCCTTCTCCCTTCTGTCTGTCTCTCTTTTGATCTTCACCAAGAAACAGAACTTGAAACTGGCTTTCTTGAAGGTCCAGTCAGGTCTCAGACCCAAAGGACAGAACTGTGAAAATGGCCTAATATATTACAAAGTCTATCTCTTGTTGGATCTTTTTTCAGACCACCTATCAGTTCTTCCCCCACTGTTGTGAGGTCAGATTGAAGGATTTGTCAGAGCAGAAGTAAATCCAAGGGAAAGAAAGAAACAATTTCAAAATCAACACCTGGACAGAGACTGTACATTCTCGTCGGGTGGCTTGGAGAATAAACAGAATTTCAAGGACACTTGAAAACATTGCAGGTGAAATCCTGGTTTGAAATGTGTTCTAACCATGAACAACCCACCCGCAAGTGGCTTGTCCATGACCCAGAATCCAGACCCCTCAGCCATCTCTCACAGGTACAGCAATCAGCTGCCTTCTGGTCCAAGAGCTCCTCCCACCCTGGATCACATTATAGGTGGCTGTGGCACAGGGTAGGGGAAGGCCAGCAGGCCAAGGGTCTGGAGAGTTTGCAGGTTGAGCTCCAGAGAACATCTTGAGGAGTTTCAAGTGTCCAGAGGGCCAAGGTGTATAGCAAGATGCTTCCTTGGATGTATGAGGGTGCCCGGGACCTCAAGGGAGAGTCTCAGTCTCCTTCTTGATAGCTGGTTTATAAATGACTCCCTTGTTTTCACCTTTTTTGCTACTGGAACAATAAGAGGACATAAGTCTTGTTAGTCAAAAAGGAGAGAGTGAACCAGAGAGCAGCCTGACTCCGACATGGAACTGAGGGGGTTTTACAAGGCAGATTCCTCCTGGGACTTTGCCTGGTTCTGCTGGTATGGGGAGGGAGTTCCTCTAAGCAGAGCATAATTAACTAAAGCAGAACCTGTTTATTTTGCAGCTGTTTTTTTAGTATCTGACAGTACTAGACCTGCATTTTGAAGAAGGTCTCTATTACCTCTACAGCAAACTTTAGGTATCATAATTTCCCAAAATGTTTTATTTTTCATACTAGGAAAAACAATGAAAATTTTAAAATTACAATAAAACCATCAGCCAAAGGAATTAAAGCTAATATGAGAGATTAGATTTGCCCTCATTTTTCTTTGTGGATTCACAGAAGAAAAACTATATATAAAGATTTTAGCAAGAACACTGCCTTAGTGATTGGATGTAGGTACAAACCCTAAATCAACAGACTTGTCCAAGGTTGCATGGATAATTAGCAATGGCAGCAGTGTTGTTACACCTCCATGCCTGAGCACAGCGACCTTCCTATCACTAGTGTCTCGTGTGAAGGAGACAAGGGCATTGGCATTTGAGGCACAGCACTCCAAGAATAAGTGTTGGCTGAGATGACAGGGCTCTGCCTTGTGCGAGATTGCCTTCCTAGACAGGCTGATCGTCAGGGACATGTAAGCCACCCATTTCCACTTGAACCTAAACCAGCTTACCTCTTCTTCCTTCTGAAAAGCCAGACGGATACTGCCAGGACAATGCAGATGCCAAGAATACCAGCAAGGGCCACGGACAGGATGATGCCTGGTGAAGCAGCAGCACAGGTTACATCCCCCCCCATGTCATTGCTCCCCACCCCATACAGGTGTGCAGCCCTGTCCTAGCTGCATGATCATCCCCAGGAAGGTGCAGTTTCCCCATCTTGGCTCTCAGATTCTGGCCTTTGGCTCAGTGGGACTGGCTGGAACAAAGGTTAAAGTGGCTTTCCGGCAGGGATTCTCAAACTTATACAAGAATCTTCTGAAAAGTTTGTTTAAAATGTAGGTTTGTTAATTTTTGTTTCTGTTTCTGCCCAAGCCTCAGAGACTCAGATTCAGTTTTGTCATGAGGCATTTTACCAGATCTGTATTTTACTGGATGCCTCCATTGATGCTGATGCATGTGATTCTTAAACCACAGTTTGAGAAACCCTGAGCTTTAGAAGAAGAACTAATTTTATCTTTGCTTCCTGGACTTAGGGCCCACTGGAACATCTCTACCACTTTTGTTCCCAAGTCCCCCCCCTCCCCCCACCGCACTGGTGGACAGGCACTGGGGCTTTCGTGTGTTTTCAAACAGTGTCCGCCCACCATAACCAACAGGAGGTCTCAGAAGGCTGTATACATGCGGTAGAGTGATTAGGTCTTTGATTAGAGTGACATTTGATTGGGAGTTCATCTTTGAATTAGAGGGTAAGACAGAATAAGGAGGAGGCCGGGACAGCCAGAGTGACAGCAGAGAAAAGCAGAGAGGATGGGCTGGGAGAATCACAGGCCCAGGTCACACTGAAAATCACAGAGATCCCCCAGCTGCAGCATGCACGGCTGGCCAACCACATACCCATACTGAGTTCTGCGTCGGTAAGGAGTTCCATTGTAATGGGAGGAAAAATGGGAAATTAGAGTCAAACGGTGTTGAATCTGACCATGTATTGAAAGCAGCTCTACCTTGTGCTTGGCTTATGCAGCCCTTTGGGCACAGTCACCTTTGGCTCAGATGG
The DNA here is from genome assembly GCA_004026965.1 of Petromus typicus. Classification (NCBI taxonomy): domain Eukaryota; kingdom Metazoa; phylum Chordata; class Mammalia; order Rodentia; family Petromuridae; genus Petromus; species Petromus typicus. Next base: position 3,965 of record PVIR01006270.1, on the reverse strand, counting down.
CTGCCTTCTGGAGTGGAAGGAGTGCCCACTTACGGATTCTTAGCATGATCATCCTCCTTTCCAAGACAGTTACTAACACACTGTGGGCAGAGAGGGAAGGCGAGGAAGGCCAGAGTTAGTCAGCCTCCTTGGGAGCCTGCTCTGCTTCTCTGGAGCCTGCCAGCTTCCTCAGAGAGGACTTGGCCACCAGCCTTCTCCAAAACCCCCAGGCACTGTGTCATCATGTCACTTCTTTTGTGGCTTGGCCCTACTGGATGGACTTTTCTACTATACCTGCTTCTTGTCTCTGCTGTGTAGAACTAGGAGATGGTGGCTTCTCCAAGTGAGTCACTGTTGGGGTTAGATGGAGTGAGTTGGGAGTGTTGGGGGAGGGACTAAACTGGTATTCAGCTAGCTAAGAATCTCCCAAGGCAGATCACATGGGAATCCATTTACTTACATGAGCAGATGAGCCTAATTGTGACATCTCCTTGACCTTCCCCAGCCTGCTTCTTTCAGTTTCTTTTGTCTTTTCCCCTTTCTCCCAGTCAGGATCTCTGTCTAAAGAGAATCTGTTTACACAGACTCTCTTCTGGTCTCTTGGTGTGTGTGTGTGTGTGTGTGTGTGTGTGTGTATTTGGTAGAAACCAGAGTTATGCAGATGGTGGCCACCAAGCTTGATGGACAGAAGAGCCTGTGCCTGTAGAGCCCACCATGGCCTCCAAGACTCTGGGGGACCCTGGGCAAGTATGTGATGCCAGCAGAGGCCCAGCCTCCTCTTCTGGGGCCTGGACATTGAGGCACCACCTTTGAGGTTGCAAGATGAGGATTTGTTCCCTATTTTCCATCCTGTGGCCAGGGTATAGCAGATTCTTCAGCATCCATTAATTGTGTCCCTGTCCTAGAGTCCATCTGCAGTGTTGCATTAAAGCCTGCAGAGCCTCCCAGATCCAAGGCTGGCCACTGCGTGTCCCGGGTCTTGCTTCCCTACATGGTTCTGGGCTGCTCTGAGGATAAACAGAGTAGGCATGAAGGGAGCTGTCCACAAGGACAGCCACCATCAGCAGTTCATGGCTTTCTGAGTGGCAGAGAAAGAGATTCCCTACCTAGACCCGTTCTTGCATCCTGAACTCGAGGGCCAGTCTGCAGCTTGGGAAGGTGCTAAGACCTTGAGACTCCATCTGAGAAAAGCTTCCCTTGTGTCTACAGTTCATGCAGTGTTCCCAGCCTGGCCTGTGGCCTCTACATGGTACAACTTGGTATTTGGGTTTGGTTTTTGTTTAGAGGTACCCGGAGACCTTGACCCTTGGGGTTTCAAACAAACAAAACCTAGCCATGGTTTCTTTTCTAAGCCCTTTGATGAAATACACTTTGTTCATTGTTCCTAAAGCTGCACAAGCTTACAGAACCAAACCAGTTCTTAGCACATAAAGACTATTACTAGCAAGCCTGGCTGCTTTGCTAAGCTGGCTAAACTGGATGGTATTCCTAAAGTTGACTCTTTCACTGTCATCTCACATATGCTGAGAGCCACACAGGACTCCAGGGAGCTGAGCAGGCCCAGGTTATGACCGGGGGAGAGGCTTTTGGGCCATGGGCTTAGTTTGCAGAGCAGTCAGTGGAGAGCAAGCCTCCCAGGATGGACCTTTATCCAGAGCACAGCTTCATGGCTTCTCCAGTGTGGCTTCTTCTGTTCACTGTGTGGTGTTCTGACTGGATTAGGCTTTGAGACTACTGTATAATTCAATCCAATGCTGTAACCCAAGCGCTTTGCCCCTGGATGGCCTCTTGTCAGGTGTGAAATTGGGTCTCCTTGAAAACAATGACATGAAGCCAAACAGCCATAATGATAAGGAACGCAGAGACCAGAACAGGGGCCTCCATTACCTGTGACTCAGCAAAAACAGAGCAGCTTGAGTGAGCACGCAAAGAGCCTATGTCACTAAGGAAGAGGAATGCCAGCGAGGCAATCAGCTAACAGTTCTATTCCATTGCGAAGCCTGTGGCAGAAGATATGGCTGGGACACTGCCCCTGCCAGTCCAGGCAGCACCAGTCGTCCAGCAGATGGGCTTCTCTGTAGAGACGGAGCAGGCCCACAAGCCAGGGTCCCACTGGGGGAGAGCCAGAGACTCTGCTAACTCAGAGGAGAGAGAAGATCAGCAAGATGTGCAGTGCACAGGGCAAGTCAGAAGACTGCAGCCAGGAGAGAGAAGCCAAAGCCTACTTCAGAGCAGGCCCTCGGCTGAGTGAGGCCCAGGCTCTGGGCCGCTGTAGAGAATAGGCCTCAAAGATGGCCAGAGAAAGTTACATTCAGATTAAACAAAGACTGTTTCTAAATAAGGACTAACAGGCAGTTAAACAGAGACAAGAGAAACTGAGACAGAATGCTCTCCAAAAGTGGCCCATGACCACCACTGGCTAAGGACTCAGCAGAAGGGCGCCTGAGCTGGGTAGAGGCAGTGACACATACCGAGCTGCCTGCTGTCCACAGAGTACTCCGGTTTAGTCAGGATGAGCAGAGGTAAAGCGATGTAACACACAGCAGGAAATGACACAGACACAGAACTACATTGTGCACACCTCTTCCAGAAAGGTCCAGACCTGGAGGAGGTGGGGAGCTACTTGCCACAAGGGCCTCACTACCTGTTCTGGCTGGCTCAGGAGCTGCATCTTCCACTGGCATCTGGCTGGCCCGCGGGTGTTGATTAACTGCTTTTGAGGTCTCCTGAAGCCTCAAGTGTAAACACAGACAGGTCCAGCCCGAGGAGCAAGCACCTCATGTATACATCCTGGGGTTCCTGGAACAGAAGCCTACTATTTTCTAGCTCTGTTTGCAGTTCTACTTGATTATATACCATAATCCTTCTCTTTTCAAAGTCTTATTTTAAAAGTATCAACTTTTTCATAGGCAGCAGGTTGTATAGCAATAAGATACATACATCAGTGGGTCTTCAGCAATCTCTAATCTTACAAAAGAGACTAGAAAGAGTTTAGTGTACCAAAGGTTCAATTATATAAATACATAAAATCCAGTTTAGGGTGGTAAAATTCCTGTTACTCTGATCTATGATAAATGATAGAGTCAAGTAACCACTTAGATAAGAAAACTAAGGTAGTTGGGGGTGGTGGCACACACCTGTCATCCCAGCTCTTGAGAGGCTGACACAGGAGAATTGCTTTGAGTTTGAGGAGCCTGGGCTGCACAGTGAGTTCAAGACCAGGCTAAACTACATAGCAAGACCCCGTCTCACAAAATTAAAAACAAAAGAAAAAACAGAAAAGCCAAGTTGATACCCTCAGTAACCACCACCTGACTGTCTTTGGAGGACACACTTAACTGGAGGGTTTTCCTTATCAACACTGTGCAGCCTAGTCAGGAGGAAATAATTTCTACAAATAAATCGGTCAGAAAGACCTCACCAGATTCTACATAGGAAGTATTTATGCAACTATGATAGGATTAGGGGCTCTGTCTCCCAAATCACAGGAAAGCAGGCCCAGAGCAAACCCCACTGCTCCGAGAGACCTAAGTCCTGGAGCAGCAGGGACAACTCTAGCGGGATCCCTCCATGTTGTGAGCTGCTGTCCCAGAAGGCATGTGACAACATGCAACTTCCTCCCAGACCTCCAGAACCAGACAGGAAGTTCTGATCTTTAGTTTTTCTTAGCCATATGGGTTGATTTAAACAGAACAACATTTGGGTTGATTGAGAACAGAGCAAAATGAAACTTAGTAAAACTAAAATTTGACAGCTGGCCAGACTCATGTAGAAGTCATTCTTCAGAGAAGGCACTGGCAGGCTGTTGCAGGAGGGGAAGGCAGGCTTCTAATGAGCACCAGGCACAGTGCCAGACGTGAAAAAAGAGTGAGACGTCAATTATCCCTTCCTGAAGAGCTTACACAGTGTGTAAAATATTTGTTTCCTTCCTTCCTTCCTGTTTTTAAATTATGGTAAGAAATGCAGCATGTAAAGTACCATAAGAG
>PVIR01006269.1:0-67169 GCA_004026965.1 Petromus typicus | reverse complement strand
TTAGGGCTTTCATGACTTTTTGATGGAGGTCATTCAGACTCAGGCTGGAGAGTTATTCCAGTAAATTGCCAATTCTCCACGATCTTCATCCTCTGTTCTCAGAGTTTTGGCTTGTGGTAGCTAATCACTTGGCCCTGAGTGTTGAGATTAGGGTCCAAATCATTCTTCACGCATTTCTCACCCTGACTTCAGGTCAAGGAACTGCAGATCTTGACATGGAAGACACTGAAAGGAAACCAGAAAGCCTCCCTAGGGCATTGAGCACCTGAGGAATACTGGACAGGTCTAACGTCACCTGCGAGCCTTAGGTGTCACTTCAGTAATAGACAAAGCACGTGTATGGCACATCGGGTCCAATGAGTCTAGACTCCTTCCCTGAAAAAGGCTCAGTTTTGTATCTTATTTTTGAAGCAAATAGATTGCCAGCCCAGGCACTGGGCCATCATCTGCCTCATCTGCTGAGCCACCCTCTTCTTCACGTTCCTTGTGGGGACACTGATCATTCATAAAGCTTGACGCCACTGGGTCAGGGCGTGCCCCTTTCCACCGTGCCCAGCTGCGGGAGCAGCTCCTCGTCTGTAGACATGTTCTTGTGACTCTGCCCCTCTCTCTGGGCCCTGCCAGCAGCACTGTCTGTCCCAGCCAGCGGCCCTCAGTGTTGTCTGTACTTCACAACACTTGTGCTCCACGCACACTGAATTTTATCTTGCCAAAGTTATGGTATTTTAGAAATTGGTTCTCATTTGGAAGTCCAACAGTGCCACTAAAGGGATATAGAGAAAGAAAATTTCCAAGACCTTAGTATTAGGATAGATGCGTGCTTTTAAGGAATAATGTCGTAAAGGAAATGTAGCTTATTTTTTTTTTCCCATTGTAAAAACAACTCCTGATCCTTACATGAGGAACTGATGGGAAAAAACAGCCTTGTGGTCATTCACTCATCCATTTAACTAGACAGTGTCTCTGTTCTTATAGATTTGAATTCTAATGAGGCAAGTAGGCATTAATTCAATTAATTAGAGTTTTAGGTAGCAATGTGTCATTCAAAGAAATTCTGCATTAAGGAATAAAGAGTGCTGGTATTGGGTCTGCTAAAGAAAGGGTCTCAAAGCGGCCCACAAGAGCAGCTTCTATGACGAAGTCTGTATAAAGAGAAGGGGTGAGTCCTGTAAGACATGGGGGGAGAACATTCTAGAAGGGAGAGAGACACAGAGACTGAGGCAGGGACGCACTCAGGCTGCTTGCCCAGCAAGGCCGTGTGCTCGAGCTCGTGGAGCAAGCCAGGGCAGTGGTCACAGGAGGACCAGGCTCAGAGGAGCCTGCAGCTGACAGACGTTTGCTCCCTGCCAGCTCTGAGGGCGGCGGGAAGCCCTCGGGGAGTCTCGGTGTGGAGTGACGCAGCTCACTCGGCTGCGATGTGGACAGGTTTTACAGAGTCCAGTGGAACACTCAGTGGGCATTTCTGTGCTGCAGGCAGGACATAACGGTGGCTTTGAAAACAGCAGTGGAGGAGAGAGAAGATGGCAGATGCAGACACATTTCAGGGGGGCAGCTGATGAGATTGTGACCCATTAGAGGGGGGATAAGAGAGCAGCATGTGGAGCAAGGGAAATCAAGGAAGTACTGAGTAATGGTAATATTTACTGAGACAAACCCACTTCCTTATTCCTTGAAATGGCCTCTTGGGTGGCCATGGCCCATCTGTCCTGTCCCATCTATCTGTCCCATCCGGCATCCTTGTATCCAACTTCCATGTAATCTGTATTACTGTAATGTCTCCTCCAAGGCAGAGAGGACAGTTACATGCCAGAGCCTCAGAATAATTGGTCAAGGACACACATGAGGGCAGAGCAAGCAGGGATTTTTTTTTTTTTTTTTGAGACAGGGTCTCTCTTTGTGGTTCAGGCTGGCCCTGAGCTCAGCCTCACACTCATATCATAGCAATCCTCCTGCCTCTGCCTCCCGAGTGCTGGGATTACAGGCATGAGCCACCACGCCCCACACTGTGGTATGTGGTTCTGGTTGCTGGTGGGCATGAGTCTCCACACCCCAACACTGTTGTGTGTGGTTACTGAGGACTGAACTCTGACCTTTGCTTGCATGGCGGATGCTGGAACCACTGAGCTGAATCCCAGGCCTGAGGGATTTGAATCTACTCTGCCTGAATCTAAGACCCATGACTCAACAGCTACTCTCAGATTGTCTTTTGCTTACTGGCCTCAACTTCCACTGTGAACACTAACACTCTTTATTTCCTTTCAGCCATTAAGTATACTTCTGTATTTTAAAAGGATCTACATTATACAACTTTAAAAGCTGCCTTTGTCTATGACTAATATTATTAAGCACTCTTTTAACATCATCCCCTAGGCAAACTACAACAAATGCTTTTCTTTAAGAGGATAAAATTTTGAGTATCAGCTTACAGGGAAGAAATAGGTCAATGGCCCCATATGCAGGACGGGAGAAGGAGGAGATAAATGTTTATGTCTCTAAGTATTTGCTTCTTTATATACTTGAAAAGTCAGTGCTTTTAACATAGAGCATTGTGTTGAAAATTATTATAGTTACTAGTAAACTACTTGAATAAGCATTTATTTTTCAAAATTACCATCATGGGCTGGAAGAGTAAGTCAGTTGTATCACATTTTGTATGCATAAGGCCCTGTGTCAAATCCCCAATATCAAAAAAAGAGAGAAGAAAAAACTCTTCAGTAACCTCTAAAAAGCTCCTTAGGTAACTGTACTAGGAGGCTGAGCACCATTTCCGCTTCCCAATGTCTGGTTTTGCAATAGGTTGAGCTATTGTTTTGTTTTGGTTTTTTTGGTTTCAAGTACAGGAAACCCATGAAGTAAGTTCAAATGAGCACAGTTCTAATTGCAGTTGTCTGGGCCTGGGATGTAGAAATTAAAACAAAGAGGAAGTTTTGAAATTGCGTCTTGTTTGGAAGAGCAAATGGGGAAGAAGGGAGCTCTGGGAAGGCTGACACGGACTGTGCTCCACTGGCTCTATCACGGGCAGGTCTCGCCTGCCTGCCTCCCTCTCCTTTTCCGCTTATGGTTTGGGGGCTGCTGAGGGTGCCCAGCCTCACCCAGAGGGGGTGCAGGCTGCGCTCTCTGGAAGGAGAGTGTGAGAGTGAAGACACCTGACCGCAAAGCTTTTGTCGGATATGGGGGATCGGCGTTGTGCTGAGCGCTGTGCTTAGATCATATTGAATAACTTCATCCACATCCTTTGAAGTGGCTAGCATTAGCTTCAGTTTAGAGATAAAAAGGTGTAAATAGGGCCGGGGAGTTAGCTCAGTGGTTCCGGCGCCTGTCTTGCAAGCGCAAGGGCCCGGGTTCAATTCCCCCGTAACCACATAACAATACTGGGTGTGGAGACCCACACCCAGCAGCAACCAGTACCACATACCACAGTGCCGGGCGTGGTGGCTCACGCCTGTCATCCCAGCACCCGGGAGGCAGAGGCAGGAGGATTGTGATGTGAGTTGGAGGCTGAGCTCAGGGCCAGCCTGAACCACAAAGCGAGACCCTATCTCAAAAAACCTAAAAAAAAAAAAAAAAAAAAAAAGATGTAAATAAGTGAGACTGAGATTTTCATCTAGGCATTCAAGCCTACAGCCTGTACCTTCATCAGTATATTTTGCTTTTGAAAGTTTCAAAAGCAACAGGTGTTTCTGAAACAACAGAGTTCAAGGGGCTGGGAATGGGCCTGCGCTGGGGTCTCGGCCACTCAGAAGCTGCGAGCTCTGAACCTTCGGGGAAACGCGCTTCTTTCCATGACTGTGGGCATTTCCGCCCTGTCTGTATCCCGAGACTGCAGCACACTGTGGCCAGAGCCTGCAGCACGTTCCTTCCGGCCCAGCCGCCTCTGCGCTTGGGCTCCTCTTTGGCCCTACCTGTGGTAGCCTGCACTTGCATCCTAGTTTTTCTTTCTACAGTTCTGGGGGAAGCACTCACACACAGCTCTGATAAATCGTATTGTAGGCGAATTCATTAGGAACCATAGTAAATCACAAAAACTCTCTTTGATGCTCCTGGCACTTCGCTAGCTCCGGAAGTTCCCAGAAGCTGACGCATGGACACCCTGCGCGGGCACCCATGCTAGAAAATTCTCTTTCTTTTCTGCTTTGCTATGACAGGGCCTGCAATTCAAAGTCCTGGAAAAGAGAAGGCAAGTGGCTGAGTGAAAGCAAATGCCAGCGCTCGTGTACCGGGGAGGGGCCGGGCATTTAGTGGAAGGAGCCCAGTGGCGCCTGGGTCACTTTCTCAGCAGGCCTCGTGTAACAGGGCGGCCCGAGGGAGGACATCGGCGCGCTGGGAGGCAGGGCAGGGGCGTGGTGGAAAGATGGGACGTGTCCTCCCCCTTCATCCTTCTGCTAGCTCAGCACAAGACTCATCATTTGCTGGATATGCAGTCCAGGTCCTATAAAGTTGAGGCCAGCCTTAATGCATTTCATAGGAAAATATCAATGACTTTCCAATTATCCACCTTCTTGAATTATTTATACCATCACTTCCTTCTGTTTGTAGAACCTATATCTAATCATGGAAAATGACTATGTTATAACCTTCTCTCAGACAAGACTTGGGCATTGTACTCCTTCATAAGATATATTTCTTTAGCATCAGTCTTTGTTTACACTGCGGCAGGTACTATGGGCGACAGAGAAGCCCTGGGCAAGATGTTTATTGCTTTCTAGTTAGAACTGAGTGTAGGAAACTATAAAATAGCACGGATAAAGGAGTCTAAAATGGTCTGTGGCCAAAGACAAAAGGCACATCGCTGTATGTGAGGGCGGCATGGTGGAGAGCATAACTTGTGCCATTATGCAAAGAGCTAGATAAAAATTCCGAGCTTTACAACTTGACAGGATGTGTGTGACCCGCCAAAGAGATACATTTGCGATGTGTTGGTGAGTTCATTTACATGCAGAATGTGTTCATCTAAATGACTGTTCATTCTTTCCAAAACACGGGACAGAGATTGACTTAGCCACTCTCTCTTCTGCATGTCATGTAAAACCGTGGTGGTACAGTCACTCTGCTTGGCCACCGTCCAACGCATGGCCTTGTGCGGTGCTGCTGACCTGCCATTACTAATGGCACTGGCCTGGCCTACTTGTCTGCTGCTATCTTTCCACTGCTAATGTCACAAAATGCACAAATAATTTTATTACCAAGCTGCAAACTGGAGAAAAATTGATATATACGAATTACATTCTATTTTTTTTTTCCCCTAATGGTAAGGGATCTCACTGTATTTTAGAAAACATCTCCTTAAAACTGCTGAGTGGCGTTTATTAAGTGAACTGAGTTAGAGAGGCCCATGGCTGCTGGAAATTCTGGTTACATGCTTGTTTTAATGAGTTTAAGCAGTTTACTTGAGGTCCATGTTTTCTTTAGGAATTCACTTGATTAAGGCAGCCTGATTCTCAGCAGTAAGTACGAGAAATTAGATTTATGGTGAAGCATCAACAGGTCCCCGATGGATGCTGTGACCCTCTGTGCAGTACTAAGGGGCTTGTGGACTACTTTGCAGTGGGAGGTGATTGACACTGAAAGCTTTGGAACATGGGGCTTCGTGGGCGCAGGCCTGAGCCGGTGACGCAGAGCTTGAGGTACCTGAATGAGACATTAGCTGTCACGTTCTAACACCACATTCCAAAGCTTGAGTTTGGGCAAGATGCGAAGCTCTTTTGCAGTGAGCAGAAGTTATGTTACAAAGCATAAAAATAAAATCCCCCTGGATTGGTGTGATTGTTCTTCAAGTGATAGAAGAAAGAATTCTAAAGAAATAGCAGATACCACTTCAGTCGATCTAGGTTTCTTCCTCCTGGGCCATTTAATAAAAATGTGTTCAGATTTTTCCTTTTTGCTATTTGAAAATTGAGAATCCATCTAAAGCCTCCTATAAATTTCAAGATAGTGGAGTCCAGTCCTGGGATTTTTAAGTACCTCCAGTGATTTTTCAGCCTTGATTTCCTGTGACAGGAGGAGGCAGGGCATGCTGATGTGCACAGCTGTCTCCAAGGGCTGCTGGGAAAGGTGCGAGCCTGGCTCGTTATCAGCAAGGAGGAGACTGATGCATTTCTGTCCTGCTCATGAACTGACCCTGGAATCAAAATGAGCATCACCTTACAGGAACAGTCACGAATTTGATCTAATTTGTGAGTAATTTTCAAGTGTCTAGTTTGCTTGGTAACAAAGCTCTTGTGATGCATTTCTGAACAATCGTGATTGCCTAGGCTTCTGCCCCTGCCCCCAGCCACTGTCCCCGCTTCCCCCGCTGCCCCTGCCCTCCAGCCACACAGGAAGGGATCACTCACTTCCTTCCGGTCCCGTCCGACCTGCATGGCCCAAGGTTCTGCGAGCACCGCTGGGTGGGAAGAACCAGACCAAATGAGGCTACTCTTGGTCTACTACTGAGACCATGCTGACTTAGGAAATATTTCACTTCTTAGACTCCTGCCAGTACCGAAGTCCAAATTGCACAGTGGCTCAGGGATATGACCAGACATATACAGTTAATCCCCTAACTATAGCATTTGACTAACGAGCTACAGCTGTTCTCTTAAAACCTTCTTTAATGCTCATGTTGGAGCTGTTAGTCAGTAGTACATAATGAATACAATGATACAAATATTAATGTAATGTAACTATAAAATATATATTTGAAATCCATTTTAGCCATTAGGGAACCACGTGGGCTGTGGTTGGCTTTGTTTGCTAGAGCCTGCAAAGAGGAGATGTCCAATAATACTGCCTAGAAATAATGTAATGTATAAAATATTTATTTAATATATAAATGTATTTAATATTTAAGTAATTAGTTAATTTAATGTGTTGTAATCTGTGCAAGAATGAAAGCTGTGTGTCTGGCCATGGGAACAGCACCTGGGGGCCTAAGTAGACAGGTCTTCTTCCTCCATCTCTCCGCCCGAGTCGGTCCCACAGTTTTACAAGTGACTCGGGGCCAGGGGCACTTGGAACACTTTGTGGTTTTGCTCTCGAGGAAGACAGCCAGCTCTGCCTCGTTCGGTTTGGTTTGGATGTCTTTTCTCTGTCTTAGTGACTCTTAGGAGTGGGACAGAGTTTGGAAAAGGGCCTTTTACCAAGACTTGTCTAACTCCAGGTGTGTTAAGACAGTTAAACATCTTCCTGCCCCTTCAATTAATTTGCCAATTTGTTGATGTAAAACCAAGACCTCTTATTGGCCTGAAACTGCTGTGTGGAGCTCTTGTCCTGTCCTTGGAGCATGCGTATGTCAAAGTTATCAAGTATGGTTTCTCGGAGATGGTGTCGACTTCAAGGCACCCGTGGCCCGCTGGGTGCTGAGCCTCCTCTGCAGTGTAGATAGTGGCGTTTCCCATAATTGATTTATTTTGTGATTCCCCTTTATTTAGTTTTCCCAAAGCTCCCTGAATACCGTCCTCAAAAGTGGAACTTGTGTTTCTGCTTTGTTTTTTTATATCTGTGTAATATGTAATGGATTTCCTTGCTTACAATAGCTAAGAAAACTGGCATAAAATGTGAGAATAAGGACAGCAGATTCCTGATGAGGGTGTAGCTCCAAAGAGGACACAGCTCTGCAGATTGTCCAAGCCAGCTCGGCGGTCACCAAGGCCCATGCAGCTGGACGCCAGCAGCGGTGTCCAAGAGGGAAGAGAAAGAACCTGTTGCGTTGGCAACTCGGGTTTAACCCCAGGAGTGTCAGCCCTGTGTCTGCCTGGTGTGTGAGGGACAGATACGCCTGTGTGACAGCGTGCAAGGAGAGTGTGCCTGCTGACATGCAGGTGACACTCTGAGGCAAAGGAAGAATTCCGCCCTAAGTTCAGAGGCAAATAGGAGCTGTGAGTCTACACATAGCAAAGGGTGGAAAGGACTTGGCAAGTGCCGAGGCGCGGGTGTGCGGAAGGACACGACTGTGCTGGGCGCATCCAGTACAAAGTCCTGGATGCTTAAAAATGGAGGCAATGCCATGAAAAATTCTATGAAAATCGTGGTATACATAAAATCATTTAAAAGCATTAATACATACAAAAATGCTATTCACAAAGTACAGGATTTGTGCTCAAAAGCCATGTAGGCAGTGAGGCCAGCCACAGGCACCGTGGGGTCGTACAGGTGGGGGAAGCCCCGTCGGTGTGTTTGTGACTGTGTGTAACACTGGCCCGAGACATGGACGTGGTAATGCATGTGGAACCGCAGCCAGCGGCTCTCCACGGACACCGTGTGTGAGGGAGGAGACCGAGGACGGGGTGGACGGTATCTGGGTAGATGGGAGAGCGCTCTGTGAGCCCACCTAAGCAGGTGCTGAGGCCAATCATGAGCCATCGCCGCTGTGCTCAGAAACAGAAGAGAAAGGAGCGGAGTCTAACAGTTCCCCTCTGTGAAAAAGACGAGGCAGGCGTAAGCCGATGCTTGCGTCTTTCCGGTGCGGGTATCACTTTTACAGAAGGGCTGTGATCCTCTCCTAGAAGGAAGAGTGAGCTTGGAAGGAAACAGCGAACCGCTGTGTACCCATCAGGTCTGAGCCAACACGCAAAAATAGCCTCAGTTGAGGACCTCGGGCTGTGGAATGAGCTAGCCTTACACATGGGATTCTGGTTGATGTTGACTATGAAAAATGTTCAAGAAAATCCTCAACCCGGGAGTTTGGCACAGATTCTGATGGAGACAAAGAGCCTTGGAATCGCACAGCGTCCCCCGTCCCCCAGGCCGCTCCGCCGTCGCTGTCCCCCACGGTCCGCCAGGCTTCGCGGGCGTCTCCACCCTGGCAGGTCTGGCTCACGGTGATAAATGTCACAAACATGCAGACACGGCAGAAGCGGGAGGAGGCACAATGCCTCACAGAAAATCGCAGAAGAGTGATGGCGGTGTCAGAAATGCGATGACTATGCACATTTTCTTACCCTTGTTACCCTCTGTTTTTGAAGCAAGACTTGGATGTTGGGGAATGTTGTCAAAGAAGAAGCTTTAATTGAAAGCGATACATTGCGTCCGACAGTTGGTCGTGGCTGAGGTCTGAAGAGGAATGAACGCTGCTATAATGAGCACCTGCAAGCTAGTTGAAAAAAAAAAAAATCATGAGGTAGCTGACATTTATCGAGCATTAAAACTTTCCTTTTTGCCTGGAGTTACAGAGTTTGATTTTTTTGTTTTGGCCAGCAGGATGACTTTCAACATGATTGTCTCAATGAACTAAAGAAGATTTAAAAACATATCTGTCATGTCTTGGAGTCATACAGGTGTAAAATTGCTAGAGCTTTTGATGTCTACTTATTTATGCTAATTTGATTTTTCACATGGAATTAGATCTGAATTAAATGATAGAGTTACAAGATCTAAAAGTTCAGCTATTGATCAATAATGTGGTAGCCCTGAAAAAGCCAAGGCAAAATGGTAGATGGAGTCAAAATAATGAGCTGCGAAGGTCAGACTTGGAGACCTTCGCGGTGGCCCTGGGGCTCTGAGCCTGAGTGGTCCCGGGGTGGCGACTCGGGTGGTTTGTGTAAGAGAACAGCTGTGCGCCTGTCTCTCCGCACCCTGTGTGTTTCGAGCTGAGCATTTCTAGCTTTCTCGTTCTAAAAGGGGTGATGTATCCTGTCTGTCTGTTTCTCCCTAACACAACCAAACTGGCACAAATGAAATTGTAAGTAAACATCTTACACAGATGTGTTTCTTTTATGTCTACCATTTCCAAATTATTGATTTGGCTTCGATAGTTAAACTTTAATTGTGCTATGCATTGCTATTGCCTTTTACCAACATTGGGTTTACACGTGTTAATCTATTTTGGCTAATATTTTAGACCACTAGGGGAAATATTTTTTGCCATGACTCACATACAAGAGTGTTTGATGTAAACTGAATACATAAAAAAATATTTATAATATAAATATATTTATAAAAATTCTGTATTACAGATTATAACATGCTGTCTATGGAATGTTTATACAAGTATCTCTGCATTTATATGGATGGTAGTAATAACAATATGTAATAATTCTTCCTGGTGGTTGCGGGGCTGACAAGGTCCTCGCGCTCCTCAGGGAGCAGTGAGCTCGCACGTCCTGGTAGCCGGAGCTCGTACATCCATGAAGGAAACACTGTAGCCGGCCGAGCGGCGCTCTCCCATGGCACCTCCTGGAGCAGGGCTGCAAGCACAGGCCCGCACGCCGTCTGGCTCAGGCTCGGGTCCCCGGCGCTGAGTGCAGCAGGCAGGCTGCAGGCGGCAAGGAGCGCTGTCCTGCTCCGCCTCGGGGCCCAGCATTCCGGGGCGCGTCCCAGGCCTGTGTGTTCCATTCCTTTCTTCACAGTTTTAAAAATGTCTTCTGGACTCTCTCAACTGACCGTTTCATCTCTGTGAGTCTTTCTGCCTTTGTGTTTGGTCCCTGGGAGGACTCTGTCACAGCTGTTAGCATGGAGCGTCCATGCTTGCACTGATCTGGATCTGCTGGGGACGCGCAGTCGGGCCCTGCAGGTCAGATAGGACCATTTTTCACGCCGAACCTGCTGCGTCAAAGGGACGAGTCTGGCTGGCGAGGTCCTGGGAGGCCGGCAGTCAGTCCACATTGCTGACCAGAGATGAAAATATCCTCGGGATTAGGGTCCTGGTTTTAAGCTTCTTAAGGGTTGTGGTTAAAGGGACATTGATCCATTAAAAAAAGTATTTGATTTTATTGATGGATAATCCATCAAATAAAGGGACAAGTGGGCTTAATTTGGAATCATGAGGGGGTTTGTTGAGAAGAGGTTAGACCTGTCTTCATACTCATAGCGTTGTCTTGAGTCAGTGTTCTGGGCTCTGAGACCTATTAATATTAAATGGGATTCCAAGCAACAGACAAAACAACGTTAGCAAAGCCCCGCATAACCCTGGCTAGCACGATGCTCTCTGAAGGGCTGTGCTCACTGCTTCTTGCATGGTGTGGTGAAGGCTCGTGTGATTGTGTGTTCTGGTTCTCATACGAGCCCAGCCATCTGTGATTTCCTATGACGTTCCTTTTTCTTTTTCATTAGTAGAAAAAGCATTTTCCTCCTTTCATCTTCAGAGAGTTTCTTTGTGTCTTTTATAAATCTTCAAAGTGGTTCAATAATGTCTCTGTAGTGATAGCCGCCAAGCACTTTGTGATCCTTCAAAAAGATGTGTCTGAGCGAAAGTTCTTACTCTGTGTTGAGTGACATATGCCCACCAGTGCCACGTCTTCTCCTGATCCTCATGTCCATAGTTTCCAGAATGTTGAGAAAATATATATTTAAAGTATTACCTAGACATTGGCAAGACTGAAGAAAATATGTTTATCATATTTTGAAAGAACCAACGGGGTTGTATCCAGGGTCATTTGCGGGACTATTATAAGTGCTACTCGCTGGGGACTTTGGCAACGCCACACGGAACAATCCATTGTCCTTTCTGAGTCCCTGCCAGGGCCTGGCATAGAGATTCTTTTAAACAAATAGCTAAAATCCAAAACAAGCACTTTTACCTGGTCAAAATCTTTATGAAAACTATCTTAAATTTCTTGGCTACTCCATGAAGTTTCTGCAAAGAAGAGTAATGGTTTAAAAGAGTTGGTGAGTGAGTGTGTGTGTGGGGGGGACTCAGCACAGATATGTATGCAGGATGTCGGTGACTGTTCCTTTAAAAAAAAAAAAAAGTTCCAGGAGATCCTGAGATATAGGGCACTCAGCTAACAGTCAAGAAGGTAGAAGCTCTTTGGTTAGAAGTTAGTATCCGGTTGTCGCCATCACAGAGAAGCCTCTGATTTCCCCTCCAGAGCTCTTCGCAGTTTTATTTTCAGTCCTCTCTGGTGTTTATTCCTAGTGCTTCACTCTTCTTAGAGGGGTTTTCAGCTGCTTCTGTGTGTTTCACTCTCCACCTGGTGACGGGAAAGACAGCGATCTGTGTCGCTCTTTTCCTGCCCAGCAGAGTCTTGTCTGCATTCAGTGAGACTGATCACTCAGTCCTACGAGGGATAGAAAGAAATGGAGACTCCAGAGCAACAATTTGCCTAGTAAGGAAAGAGCTGATGGACTCAACATTGAGGAGAGAAGGGGAGAGGAGGGGGCGCTCGGATTCCACCCAGGACTCTCCCGGCTGCACCAGCCACTGTCCAGGGGCACAAGCTGTGCCCCAGTCCCGCCTGACCCGATGGGGCTCGGGCTGTCTGCTCTGCTCCCAGGAGCATCCACAGAGCTTTTCTCCTCCTCCTCCCCACAAAGGCCTCAGAGAAAGAAGATAAACTTGCCTGGAAGGAACTGAGGCGCTTTGGCTTCAGTGGGCAGCAGCAATGCCTCAGAGATGTCTGCGGGTGTCCAGATGAGGCATCGATTCCAGCTCCTCACCAACAGTCCCCTAGACTTGGGAGAGAGGTTTATTCTTTTTGAGAATAATTTCCTGTAGGGAACCAGCTGTGAGGGGCTGGCTTTTTCCAGAAGAAGAGCAGAGGGTTCCCAGGGTGGGGCAGGAGCTTTACTGCCTCAGGAAGCCGAGGCTTCCAGGTTGAGCTGTCAACAAACTCCTCCTGGCCTATGGTCTAATTAAACCTTATGCATGAAGGGGGGAGTGCAGGGCAGAGGTGCTGACGCACTGCACTTGTGCTGCTGACACAGTCTGCGTCCCAGAGGACAGTGCTGGAGTGTGTCCTGCCAGCTCCCGGGGGGTTAATGGGGAGTCCGAGCTGGGCTGGGCACTGAGCAGCTTCTACTGAGATTTAGTCTGTAAACAAAAGCTTTGCCTACTGATTCCTCAGTTACTTTTCTTTCTTGTTAGGAGCTTCTTAAATTAGGGCATGGCTTCTTTCCAGGTCAGTGGTAGGTAAAGGGTGTGACGCTGATTCTCTGTGTACTGGATGCTTAGTTTGCAGAGCTCCAAAGGTAACTAAAGTTCATTGGCATGGGATGGAGAATGGAAGCATGATTATTATTGCATCACATAAGTTATGCGACATAGATTTTATGTTACTGTCCCTTGTGAACTACCAAGTTAACTGGCCCTGTTGACAACTTGGTAGAGGAAAGTGCTTCGTCAAGGAGATTTGTGAAGGCATCCAAAGTCCTACGCATATTGAGAGGGTTGAAGATATTCTATAGCTATCTATAAAACAGACCATTCACCTCCCTTAGTGATGCCAGGACATGACAGAACTGCCACCTGCCCCCTGCCACCTACATTTGGGGGGAACTTCATTCCCAGTAAGGCTTTTAGAAGATAAAACATTTTCTCACAGTATGTTTCTGCAATACTGACACTGGATTGTAGTTAGCAGGCTTTTTTTTTTTTTTTTTTTTTTGAGACAGGGTCTCGCTTTGTGGTTCAGGCTGGCCCTGAGCTCAGCCTCACACTCACATCACAGCAATCCTCCTGCCTCTGCCTCCCGAGTGCTAGGATTACAGGCGTGAGCCACCACGCCCAGCACTGTGGTATGTGGTACTGGTTGCTGCTGGGCATGGGTCTCCACACCCAGTATTGTTATGTGGTTACCAGGGAATCGAACCCGGGCCCTTGCGCTTGCAAGACAGGCGCCGGAACCACTGAGCTAACTCCCCGGCCCAGTTAGCAGGCTTTTGAGGTTGCGTCCATTCAAGTCCTCCAAAAAGCTACTGCTAAGGTGGAATTAGGTACGCTAAAAGATGTATAGAAAGGGTCAGAGAAGAAAAGACAGCTAGTGGGCGAAGGGGGATCTAGGAGGTGAGAAAGTGCGACCGCCTCCTCTCTGCTCTTCCACACCCTTACGCTTTGATAGCGCCGCCTCTTGGGCAGTTTGTGTCAGCTAAGGACACTCAAGGACAGGCAGGTCATGAGATATCCCACAATTATGACTTAGCTTATTATCTTTGAATCTCTTACTATAGTTAGAGTGCTCAGTCAATAAGGGGCGGAGGAGAGGACATTAGCTCCGATCAGCAGCGGGGGCAGGGTGGCACCTGTGCTGTGTCAAAGTTCCCTCCCAGGTGTGGTCTCAGTGGGATCACGTCCTCCACTCTCCTTTCCAGCTGAGACCGAGAGGGGCACAGGGTCATTCTCATCACCTCTGGGCTCCAGGCCCGGGTGGGGCCGCTGTGAGGTCCTCAGAGCTGCTCCCGCTTCTTCCTCCCGTACCTCAGGGTGACTGCGCCCCTGCGCTCTCCTTTCTAGTTGGAGTTCTGCATCTGGTCCCTCATTAGATTTCTTCTTCTGTTTCCATTTCTCGTAGATGGAGGCAGGACCTCAAGGGCTGTCCCCAGCTCCCTGCCCGTCACGCCCCACTCCACAGGTTCCATCTTCCCGTGCCAAGTCTTGGCTCCTCTGAGGGCTTCAGTTCTGAACGCCTGCCCTCTGCCCTGCACTTCCTCACGGAGTCCTCTGCCTGCCAAGCTCAAAAGTCTGAGGCAGAAATGAACCTTTGTCCCTTTTCGTCCTGCTCTTCTGGGTTTGTAGCCCCTCAGCGGTGAGGCAGAGCCTGTGGTCACAACGCTAAGCCTTGCCCCCAATTTCTGTGTTTCTCCTGTTTACTCTCTTCTATTCCATCCTGAGAGTTCTGAATTTTCTCTCCTAGTTCTGTCGTCCATCTTCAGGGTCTTATGGGCCATTTGTCTGGATTATTCTTAGAGCCTTTTGACTTGAGTTCCTTCCTTTCTTTAATATCAACCTGTTTCTCAGTATGCACCACTGTGACGAGAGGAGGGAGACACCCCAGGACGGTGGCCAGGCTCCTCCTCAGAGGCAGGATGTACCAGGTGCACTGTGCACGGCGCATCCGGCATCCGAGCACAGGCCTGGGGGGCCGGCCTGGGGGGCAGAGGAAGGTGACTCTCTCTGCTGGCTGGAAGTGGATGGCACTTCACAAGCAAAGATGGCTTTGGTATTACAGTCTGGGGACACCTAGGATTTTACCAGGTAGAAGTCCACAGGGCAGGGGCTTCTGGCTCAAGGAGACATCCTGTCACAGAGACTTGGCTAGGCCTGGCCATCAGTCTAGGTCCATCAGTCTGTCATCCACCAGAGGTACAGCTGAGGCAGCAGTGCTGGAGTGCGGGCTGGGTCCTGCGGTAAAGTGAGAGTGTCTCCAAAGAGCCACGGGAGGTTTGTTTTAGAAATAGTTTGGAACTCTTTCACTTCCTCCATCTAGCTAAAGATCACATCTTGAGGAGACTCAGTAAACAGACACTTAAGCCATGTTTATTTTCTTCACTTCTGTGACTTTGCTTTGGGCCTCATTCTTGGAGGCCCTATATCAAAGTCTTCTTTAAAATGGCCACAATATATAATGATCTATGCAAATTTTCTAGAAGATAATCTATGGATACTGATAGATATTTTTTACTTAATTCTACCTAATGCCTGGGGTAAACCGCTCTTCAGACATGTTGCTTGCTGGTAGGTTATCTACCTAAGGTACTTGCAGGCTGAGCTGCCTCCACAGATGTTCTGAGCAGGCCCGAGCTCACACCCGGACTCAGCTGTGGACCGCGATCAAAGCCCTCTGTAGCAGTCTGTTCAGCCTTGAGTGGATCCTTCCGCTTTTGGAGAATACCACGTAGAAAAGGGGGTATAAAATCAAGGCTGCTAAGATCAAGCTGTTGCTTTGAGTAGAAAATAAGCTCTCAAATGGCAGAACAGTCTTTGGTACGGTTTCAGAATGTCCTCTGGTGTTTGAAAACTTTGTCTCAGTATTTATTGCGCAGGACTGAGGTGGGCCTATCTTGGAACCCACCTGACATCCTTGTACCTCACCTGTGAAGCCCATAGACCGACAGTCTTCATTTTCTTGTTTTAAGGTTTGAATCTCTGATCTTATTGCCTAAAATGCACACTTTCTGCGTGAGTATTTAATCATCTCCGGACACATCCCGTAGCTGATGGGACAGAGTCAGAACTGCTCAGCACCACTGCACTCTTCCACCCTCGCTGTCCACCTGACAAATGATGACGTGGAAAGGTGCCGGGAATAAGCACCCTAACGTGCATGGAGGCGCTGTGTGCCTCAGGTAGATTCTCCCGTAGTGTCTGCAAAGTCTATGGACTGGTCTGTGCGGCTCTTGATCTCAAGTGAATGCTCATTTTGAGTTAGGTATCCATGATAGTAGCATTTTTAGGGAATTATGCTTCCTATCTTTTATAAAAATTTCAACTAGGGGATGGGGATTTAGTGCCTGTCTTGTAAGCACAAGGACCAGGGTTCAATCTCCCGGTCACCACAGACAATACTGGGCATAGAAACTCATGCCCAGCAGCAACCAGTACCACATACCACAGTGCCAGGAGTGGTGGTTCATGCCTGTAATCCCAGCACTCGGGAGGCAGAGGCAGGAGGATTGCTGTGATGTAAGTTGGAGGCTGAGCTCAGGGCCAGCCTGAACCACAAAGGGAGACCCTGTCTAAAAAAAAAAAAAAAAATCAAGTGGGTCTTTGAGTCCTAAAACAGTTAAGATCTGTCATCTGTGTGGGATCTAGAGTACAGAAAACTCAATTTGCTAGAATGATATACATATTAAGAATGGATAACAATGTTACAGAATCTCATCATTAAAGTTACAACTTGATTTATGATAAGTAAAAACTAAGCCCGGGAAAACTGTACACGTTACCACAATTTGCCCAAAGTCATTCACACACTCAGCGATACAATCAACTTAATCGTGTATTATTTTTCTGATAGTTTTGTTTCATTTACTCCTCTTTGAAGATTAGACTGGGAGATAGTGACAGTAGCCGCTGCACCAAGAAGGGATGATCGTGACAAGGCTGGGGCTGAAGAAGACTGTGGAGGGACTGTAATAAGTCCGAAGTGAGTGTCAAAACAAGACGGGAGAAGGGGAGCCCTGCCGCTGCTTCTGCATTCCCTCCTCTGATCTTCGATAATGACAGTGTGCGGATTTAATCACGCACTCTCAGTTGGTCAGCAATGTGAAATAAGCGTAAAGTTTAAAAAAATGATATATCCTTGAAATACTGCAGTTCTCAGAACGTTTGTGTTTTTCATATGGCCCCCAGTTGTTATCTGGACTGACTAAAGACGCGGCAGCTCACCTGAGATATCTTTTGTTGGCTGTGGGAAAGCAGCAACGTGCTTACACTTTTATATAACCTTTATCCAGCAGTTCAAACGCTGTTGTCTAAGTCAGGGTGTTATATAAGCCTCTGGACTCAGATTGTTTTGTTGGAGAACTAAAGCGCCCTCTACTGATTGTTTTCTGCCATAACACCTAAGTATATTAGTTAAATAGAAGTTCTTCAGAAATAAAAGCAATAAATTAATTCCTCCAAGCTTAAATATTGCATGGTTTCTCTTATATGAGAAAAAAGTGTAAATAAGTTTAACAAAATAAAAGACAGATAATAGGAGGCAGGGAGCGAGATCTTTTGCAAAAGGGGAGAGTACAAAGAGATGCAGGAAGGGGAAGAAGGGAGGAAGAGGAAAAGCACTGAGTGTCGTGTGCTTGTGCCAGCTCCACGTGTGATCATATGGACTGCAAACACATACTGATAAAAATTAAACTTCAGGCCGGGGAGTTAGCTCAGTGGTTCCGGTGCCTGTCTTACAAGCACAAGGACCCGGGTTCGATTCCCCGGTAACCACATAACAATACTGGGTGTGGAGACTCACGCCCAGCAGCAACCAGTACCACATACCACAGTGCCGGGCGTGGTGGCTCATGCCTGTCATCCCAGCACTCGGGAGGCAGAGGCAGGAGGATTGCTGTGTTGTGAGTTTGAGGCTGAGCTCAGGGCCAGCCTGAACCATAAAGCCAGACCCTGTCTCAAAAAAAAAAAAAAAAAAAGTAAGCTTCATTCTTCATAAATATAAACCAGGCCATGGATTCTACTTATAATGAAGGAAATTACTAAGAATTAATGAGGAAGGTAAATGTTTTATAATTTTATCAGTAATTCAATCCTAAAGATTTACCTGAACTACAATTCTATATGTGTTTAGTTTAAAATTTCTAATTCCTTGTATAAAAAGCACCTTTAACCTCTGCCACTGATTTAATTTTTAGTATATGTGCTGCGAAGTGAGCACTGATTTCAATTCTTTTAAACAGACTAAATGCTTTTATTACATTGATGACAGTTTTAAAAAAGATAAAACCATATATTTGTGATTTAAATATATGGAAGCATAAAATAATTAAGAGTTAATTATAATTAACTTACTAGCAACATTTTTAGAAAAACCTTGTAAGATGTCATGAGATTACTATTCTGACAACCTAGATAGTGTTACAAGTTTACCTACACATCATAATTTTGTAAATATTAGCGGTTATATACATAACTTCCCCCTCTGAGGAATCCTAAGTTAGCTCAGGTTTATTTCAACCACTATTGCTAATATATTATGTAAAAATTAAATAAATGTGCTGTCTTAATCCTAAAATTTCAGATTTCTATATACTTAGAGGCTTAGGCTCTGTAAAAACCTTCTTTTACAAGTTCATAAATCTATTTCAGAAGTGTTTTGCTATCAGCCTTTTTCATGGGACTTTTACATTATCGCCAAGGCTTTTAAAATTTTTCTCTCTGTTGGTAGCTATTCAGTTCATGCACAAAGACACAGACCTTGGCAGCTGGCCGTTTGGAATCTGCTAATATTTTCATAGACCTTGAATGAACTTTCAGTGTGTTCATGGAACTTCAGAGGCTGACAAAAGAAACAGTGTCTATTTGTCATTTTCACCCTTTACTTTTAATCCTTTCCATAAGCCACTTAAAAATAAGTACTAAGTATTTCAGGGATACAGGCAAAGAGGTAAAAAAAAAATCCATGATTTCCCATAATTCTTTGAATTTCTGCTTTCTTTTTACCCAAAAGAAGAACAAATTAAGCAAACAAACACTGAGGCAGTACTGTCGTCGTTCCCAGAGCCAGACTGATGGGTGGTGTGCTTGGTTTTATAATGCGGTCACTCGAGCCTTTCTTGTTTGGTCAGAGCCACTCTGTACAGGCAGCCATGGAAGTTTGTGCAAAAGAGCAGAAAGGGCTTCGGAGCTTGGAGAAACGGAGGCTCCTGCTAGAGGGGAAGGAAGTCACACTCAGCCACAGAACTTGCCACTGGCCACACACGTGGGTGCTACTGGGCTTGGAAGCCAGGCTCTTCTAAAACCCCAAGGAGAAGGATATTGGGTCCTTCCCCTCTCCTCTGCCTCTCTTGCCCAGGGAGGGAGCCTGGCCGGTCTCCATGGTAACTTCTCAGACCAGCACGTCTGCTTTGTGTCTGCTCAGCACACTGACACTGTGCGGTGGGCGTGAAAGCCCCTGGCTTCGCGGGCGGGCAGCGGAGCTGGGCGGTGGGTTGTCTCCCCCTTTGAGTTGCCCCAGGGGTGACGCACATCATGTGGCTCCTGATCTAAACTGTAGTCTTTGCTCCAATGTGTTGGTCATGCAATATCACGCGGATATCTGGGAGATGTGAGAGCGACTTTCTACTGTCACTTGTCCTTTCCCTGTTACACCCCATCTTGTGAGGATGGCTGCCAGCCAGGGGGCTTGCAGGGTGCCTTCCTGCCGTTCTTTGGAGCACACCCCACTGCAGAGCTTTGTGCCCAGCACATTTCTTCTGTGCTCTCCTGACAGGGTTCCAAGACGTGTGCTATTCAGCTTGTTGGAGCTTCTCTTTCTGGCATTTATTTTGTGTCCCAACAAAACCTCAAGCCCTGTAGTAGCCAATCAAAATATGGGAGTGGAAATGTGGAACCAGCTGCATATGAGGAAAGCTCGACATGATGGAGTTGAAGGCCTATGTCTTACACAGCCTTTGAGGGAAAGTTCCCAGTACCCAGGGGAGAGTACCATGGCATATCAAGATGCTAGAAGTTCTTTATTGTGCTAGAGACTGTTACTAACTTCGTGGAAGCCTGGGAAGATGGACTGACCATCAGTTTCAAGGCTAGGTGACTATTTAAATATGACACAATGTGTATATTATCAGAGCATAAGACGGCAGCACACTGATATGTACAATTATTATGTATCAGTTAAAAAATAACAATGAAGCAAGACCAACAGTAATGAGCAGGTGGGAGTTAACCATGCAGGATTGCTAGGATTTGAAGAGAAGAGGAAAACAAAAGCTGAAATGCTCAAGGAGACCTTCTCCTTGGGAACTAAGCTGCCCCACCTGAGCCCAGGACTCTGCTTTCCCCCAGGGGAGTGGTTCTCTGTACTCAAGACCAGTGTCGGGGTTTGGCTTGCTTTGCTGCTCTGCCCTTTGCATCAGGGACCTTCATTACAGAGAACATGCATACACACGTATGTCAATAGGTAGCAGACACAGATACGTGGGCATCTGCAGGGTGTTCAAAAAGCAAGGTGAATATTAAAATTTGCAAAAGTTTGTATTAGCATAAAAGATATATTGCCATTCGTCAATCTAATGCCTCCCTCTCCTTGAGCACGCTTGCCCCATCGTCCTGGCCATTCTCAGAAGTGCTCTTTCGTGAGTGTTTCCTTACGCTGTGGCGGCTGCCCTGTGTCCTGGAGCGCTAGGCACACTGACATGGACAGCTGGGGACAAGCCTGAGGCCGCACCGGGGCCTGCTCACAAGCTGCCTCTCTGGTGGACGGTGTTGGCAGCTGTGTGCATACTGTCTTTGATCACACCAGAGGAAAAACCAAAGAGGACTTTGAGACCACGTCAGGATGTGGCGAGGAGGACAAGATAAGTGAGCTGCAAGTGAGGGGAGTATTTTGATGGGTGTTAATGGAAACATTTCTTATTGTAATTAGCATTTAAACATTCACATGTATTTTGATCACTCCTTGTATACATGCATATTTGTGCACATAAACATTGATACATGCTTTAGAAACCATGAGTTCCCAGCAAGACCTCCAATCCATTTCCCAAGTGCTTTTCTTTTTTTTTTTTAAGGTTTTTTGAGACAGGGTCTCGCTTTGTGGTTCAGGCTGGCCCTGAGCTCAGACTTAAATCACATCAGCAATCCTCCTGCCTCTGCCTCCCGAGTGCTGGGATTACAGGCGTGAGCCACCTCGCCTGCCACTGTGGTATGTGGTACTGGTTGCTGCTGGGGTGAGTCTCCACGCCCAGTATGGTATGTGGTTACTGAGGATCGAACCCGGGTCCTTGCGCTTGTATGATAGGTGCCGGAACCACTGAGCTAACTCCCCGGCCCAGCAAGTGCTTTTCTTTTTAAAAGATAATTTATTGAGCTTATGGTTACATTACGTGGAATGACCACATTCATCACTGAGGATTTGTACCTATACATAATGTATCTTGATTCTTCTTTCCCATTCCTGTGGCCCTCCCCTGAGCCCCCTCTTCCCTTAAAAACATACATTTTGTTTCCATTTTTCTTCTTACTTTTAATTTTTTTCTTTCCCTCCCTTCCTTTGCCGTGCCCTCCCCAGGTGCCTTTGCCCTTTGAACATTTTCTTCTGCTATCTAAGTTGACGTTTCTTAATGTAGTCCTTTTTCAAACATGTGACAAACTATGGGTTAATATAACCTACATTACCCTACACTTAATGTGTATCTACTTGACAATGTAGCCAAATATTTGAGGAACTTGTAAAATTTAGGATTTTTGGTTTTGATTTCAATATATGGGTCCATATAACTTCTTTCAACAGTCTTCATTTTCCATTTTTCTGCCTTCTATTTCAGTTGATTCCTTGAAGACACAGTCCACACATGCACTTTTCAGTAGGTTTCATTGCTCCCTCTATTTTTCCCATTTCCATTACATATACTATCGCATGTTTTCTGCGTGCTCATTTTCAGCGTGTGTCAATGTTTTAATTTTACGTCAGTGTCTTGTTTTCCTCTCCCTCAGGCAGAATGTCGATGCATTTGCCAGATGGCACCTATATGTCCCCAACTGTCTGTGACCAATCAGAGGTTAGTTCACCAAACCTGGGGACTTACCCCCTATGGCAGGGCATAAAAATGTTATTTCTAGTTAAGAAACCAATGACAAGACTTGAAAGGAACTTATCTCCTGTAGAATTCTCTCACATGATACACATCCTAATGACCTCAGCACAGTTAGTGATCATACTGCTCTAGAGGGAAGTCAACATTTTCAAATCAAAGCTTGACATATTTGGATTTCTATCATATCTGCACCTCTGGAACGAGCAAAGCCAAAGGCAGGCTGTAATTAGGTCTTAAACAAATGAAGAACTAGAAGAACTACATACACTAGAAGAACTATATAACAGTAGAAGAACTATATACTTCAGTGTCAGATTTATCTAAGGGTTCCCAATTTCATGTGGTCTAATCATTCACTGTTAAAACACTACTGAATAGCTAGATGATCGGACTTTAAACATATCAAGCTGGAAAATTTGCTGTTCTTGAAAATTATCTGTCTATTATCTATCTATCTATCTGGTATTATTACCTGAGATTACAGAGTCAGAGGATTTTGGCAAATGACAATTAATCCACAAGAGAGTGAATCCACGAAAGATGAGTATAGTGAGAGTTTTGACTAACTAACATGACCAGTTAGCACTTTTGTTATTACTAGGCAGGTAGAGGGCAAGGAGAAGAATGGAGTCTGGGCTGCTGCAGCCACACAGCCCCAGAACACAGGTAAAAACAAAGAAAGGCACCCCGGAGCTGCGGAGCTGACACTGGATTCCAGACACAACTCTGCATCGAAGAGCTATGCTAGCTCTGCATTTATGTGCGCTTGAGGGAGTTTCAGACTTAGGCCGTTTTATGTTATGGTTACTAACTCCTTCCTCCTCCCATCCCTACTGCGTATTAGGATTTTAGCCCCTGCCTGTACATCAAGGTCAGAACAAGAAGGGGTCGGTCTGACAGTCACTGAAAGATTCAGAGAGACAAAAGAGTATTTTAACAAGAGTTGCCCCAAGCCAGGGGAAGCGCACACAGCCAGCTGCACATAGGCCCTTCCTGCCATTCCAGGGTCAAATCCAGGGGTGCTCTGCCTCAGAGCGACATCTCGTTAAATGTACCTCTGTGGTAGAGTGCTTGCAGAGTGTACGTAAAGCTCTGAGTTTGATTTCAACACCACAAAACATTTTTTATAGGTTTTTTTGTGTGAGTATGTATGTTTGTGTAGTATGTGTGTATGCGTGTTGTGTGCGTGAGCTTAAACTGATCACTCTGTCCTTGACAAAAGGAGACTTTCACAGGATGCAGGATACACTTAAGTCTGGCAGATGTGAGCCACTTCTGCTGTTTGCTCACATGTACAAATGTTCTAACGTGACGTCTATTTGCATCTGGGCAAGTTTATGACTGGAATGTTCATAATTTGGAGACTTCCTGTAACTGAGTTTTATCTAGGAGACTACACAGCCTTTCAGTGATGGTGTGAATCAAAATAATACCTCAAAACCAATGCTGTGCTTAACAACCTGCTCTCTGCAGTTTTAAGGAGTAGAACTACATCTAATTTTTCTTTCTAAATCTAACTCTTGAGCAATTAAGGCAGAGTAATTTTATCCAACTATATCACTACTTGACATAAATTATAAAGACTTATTAAATCAAAGGAGACTGAATTCATAAATGAATGAAATACATTGCATAACACTTCATTTCTATTTAGCTTTTTAATGACACATCTAGATTTAAAATGAACTGTTAATATTTTTTTTCAAATAAAATGTAAACATTTTGTTCTTTTAAAGACTACATCATTTGTGTAGGAATGAATACACAGATAAAATGTAAAGATAAACACATCATCCTAGCAGTGCTTAAAAAGTTATAAACTTGAACAAAAGTTCATTAATAATGTTTACCTTAATGACATACAATAAGAATTTGAATGTATAAGTAAAGATACAAACATGCGGCTGGGGATTTAGCTCAGTGGTTTCAGCACCTGTCTTGTAAGTGCAAGAACCTGGGTTCGATCCCCCGGTAACCACATACAATACTGGGCGTGGAGACTTGTGCCCAGTAGCGATCAGTACCACATACTACAGTGCCAGGCGTGGTGGCTCACACCTGTCATCCCAGCACTCAGGAGGCAGAGGCAGGAGGATTGCTGTGATGTGAGTTTGAGGCTGAGCTCAGGGCCAGCCTGAACTACTACGAAGTGAGACCCTGTCTCAAAAAACAAACAAACAAACAAACATGACATTGTATTTATTAGAACCATTAACAAGATCTCATCAAATGTAGATATGCAGCCGACTGCTCGTGTGTACTTAGTAGTTAATTCTCCCCACCCCCACCACAGAGCAGTCCTGTCACAACTGTGAGAACACACGTGGAAGAACAAGTCGAGTAAAAAGGCTAACCACACTGTGTAAGTCTCCGCAACCTTTCATGGAGAGTGAAATAAACGTCCTCAAGTAGTTAAATTCATTTGACTTTCAAAGATTAAAAAAGGCAAAGAACAGCACTGAATAAAATGAAATACTTTATTCAGATACAGAAACAAGACATTTCCGTTCTGACACATTATCGACCTGTAAGTATCATGAAAGCAAGGATTTATTCTTTGTTCCATCCTTCGCACGGGACTGGCGTGCGCAGTAGGTAGGTATCCAGTACATGCCTCTAGAATAATGGAATAAATATCAACCTGTGTTTCCTTTGTGTCTGAAGGTTGATACCCACTGAGGCCTGGAATACCCCAGCGAACACACAGGACTTTCCTTCCACTTCAAGTAGCCTTTTTTTTTTTTTTTTTTATGGTTTTTTTGAGACAGGGTCTTTTGTAGTTCAGGCTGGCCCTGAGCTCAGCCTCCAACTCACATCACAGCAATCCTCCTGCCTCTGCCTCCCGAGTGCTGGGATGACAGGCGTGAGCCACCACGCCCGGCACTGTGGTATGTGGTACTGGTTGCTGCTGGACGTGAGTCTCCACGCCTAGTATGGTATGTGGTCACCGGGGATCGAACCCGGGTCCTTGAGCTTCCAAGACAGGCGCCGGAACCACTGAGCTAACTCCCCGGCCCCTTCAACCAGCTTTTTGTAACCCACATAATGCACCTCTCCCAGCCGGAAGCAGAATGTCAAACATCTGTGAGACCCGTCTGCACGGGGTTTCCTCGAGCCCGCGCGCGGATGTGGACAGTGGGTGAGCGGGTAGGCCGAGGTGTTCAGCGAGCACCGGGCGGCCTCCGCACTGCTGCGCCGCGCCTGCGCAGACCTGCCTTCCAGTCACGTGCTGAAACCATGTACCCATTCCTGCTGTTGTCACTGGGCCCACGTGAAACCAACTTTCCCCCTGTCTTACCCTCTAAACTTGGGGATGAAGGAACATTAAAACTTCCTCTAGTACTGTTAAAGCAGAGTGTCTTTTAATTTAAGGACCTGATATGCTGATATGCCAAGACTAATGTGTAAGCAGTTGGGTCCAAATGTTTAAATTCTAAAGCAGACATGAATTATTTTAATCTCTTAAGAGCTTGCTATATAAAAATATTGTCTTTGAGAATAAAGAATATTTTAAATTCATTAGAAAAGATTCAAAATTTAGGTAACATATATTAGATGCTCAATAGATATTTAACAAAAATGATTTACTGGAGAAAGAAATAGAGTATGGTTTTCCTGGGTAAATACATTTTTCTTAAAATTCTCTTTATAGGCCATGCCCTACCTCCAAACACCTCCCACAATCCTTTTTCTTGAAGTGTGTAAGACATAATGTATCTGATATACAATAGATTGGAAATTATTCTAGCTTTTGTTCCTGTATTCCTTTATTCCTGTCACATGTGGTGACCACCCTTGAGGTAAGAGCTTCTAAACTGTCTCTGATTCCTCATAAAGCAGCACGTTCCAGAACGCTGGAGTTCCTGCTTTGAAAAAAGCTAAATAAGTGCTACGTAGCTTAATGGAAAATAATGTGGCTTAATGTACAGGCATTTCATGTTTTGTTGTTTTTATGGGCCAGCTCACACCGATTCATGCAGTGTAGACTCACCAGCTATGAAAACGTTCATCTTCTTGTGTAATTGGTAATTGTTTTGTTCTTTTTGAGACTGCTCAAAGATAAGACATGCCACACTTTCTAACGTGACTTCCTTAATGTCCTTTCTCCTCTTAGAGCTGCTCCAAGACAACAGTACATTCATTTTATATTCCTTAGCATGATTTCATGAATTCATCGTTTTCCTCTTAGGTTTCTCCAGAAAGGATCACTGGATAGGACGGACTGTGGGACCCACAGAAGCCCCGATCCGTCCCGCTGCGGTTGATTTCCAAGGCAGAGAGAGTAAACAGCCTTCTCCCAGCTCCTTACTGTGCACAGCTGAGAGTGTAGGATGTTTACAGTGCCTGCCGCTCAGTGCTCTGGGCCGGGGCGGGAGTGGGCAGCAGCCTCTGGATGCCAGCACCACTCAGAGAAGATCCGGATTCGCGGTCGGCCTGGAAAGGAGGGTGAGGCGGCTGCATGGAGCCTCCTTTCTTGCCACCTGCTCAGTCCTTATCCTGTTCTGAACACCCCAGAATTTTCCTGGGATCTCTTTGACCTTGCACATGCATAGATTCAGCTGATATTGAATTTTCACCGTGCTATGCTGTTCCAATACAGTCTCAAAGGTTTCCCCTGCCCCCTTCCTTAAAAGGGACACATTTCCTTTGTGACCAGGGGAGGCGGGAATTCCAGCTCCTCGCTATGAGCTCTCGCCCTGTTCGCTCTCATGCCTTTCCAGAACCAAGAAGGGCTGGACCCTGCTTAGACACAGGCATGGCCGACCGGAAGCTGTCTTCATTAGGGGTCATGTGGTCAGTCACATGAGCAGATGTTAGAATACAAGTGATACCGGTAAATTAGTGTACTGCGGACACCAACACAAAAGTGAAGTTTTAAAAATCTCAGCTGGAAGGAGTAAATTTGTAACTAGAGACATAAACACGAACATAATCTCTACCTCCTCTTCTGACAATGGCTTATTCAAACAGCTCTTTCACTTGTGAAATTGACCTGTGGTGAAAAAGTCACTGATAATATACAGCATAGAACAACCCTACAGGACGAGGAGGCCGCACCCAAACCCAAGCGACACATCCCAAACTGTTACAGGACAGCACTCACTCATTCACCAAGCGTTTGTGGGCTCCTTTCGGGACCAGAATATTCTACACTCTACACGCTATGAAGTCAGCGCATCCACCCTTCACCAAAAGATAGCCGGGTCTGCAAAGCAGACACGGAGCCCTCAGCTGGGGCGTGCCGAGGGCAGCGGTGAGGCAAACGCTGCTTCTGAGCTGGTGGACAAGCCAGGCTGCTTTGAACACGGTGGGCTGGGCGCAGACAGCGAGGAGGAGGGTCTGGAAGAGAGGACGAGTGAAGCTTCAGGTGTGTCAGGAAGAACAAGCTCACAGAGACGCCGAGACCGCTACAAGCTCAGAGGTCGGGAGAGAAGGTGTGAGCGGTGGGAGGAGGCGGGGAGGCGACAGACAGGGGCCCTGGGGTGAAGACTAGGCCTGTTCCGTGCCAGGCTAAAGGCCTTGGGCATTTTCTCTAAACTATGGAGGCCACTGAGAAATTGTAAGAAGGCAAATGGCACAACCACATCTACACCCCAGAGTTTACTCTAGATAGACACCTGCAGGGGAGGAAAAGGAAATAATTACAGCAAAAGCGAAGGCCCGACTTAGAGAAGAGGAAGTCAGGCCAAGAGGACTGTAGAACTCACTGAAGGGAGTAAGGAGCCAAGGGATCTGGGGTCTGAGTGAGCAGGTTCTGGAGGAGGGGACAGGCATCAAGAGAGGCGGTGCTGGAGAGGCCCGAGGGGCACTGCTGACGAGGCCCAGGCGCCCGGACAGGAGGGTGCGGAGCTCCAGTTCCGTCCTCAATGACTGACGGACGGCGTGCAGGCAGCATGAAGAGTCACGCAAGCCTGCTCTGCGCCTGCATCCAGCCGGCCGGGGCCCCCAACTCCCACCAGTCACACTCTTCAGGCGACCTGTAGTCCCCAGTCCCCGTCCCTCACCCCTGCTCCCCACGGCCCTTTCGTCACAGCTCGCACATGACACGGCGGCTCCTTCACTCTCTGTCTAGTACCAAGTTACCTGGGCAGAGACATCGTGTTTCATTTCACTTAATTTCATTCTGTAAAAACTCACAATCAGATCTCGGGCTTGTTCAGCAAGACAGAAGTTCTGGGCAAACATTTGGAGAAAAAATTAGTGAGTGACGTTATTTACACCTGGACTTTGTTAACAACTTGAAGATTATTTGATTTTGGATCATTAAACAGTAAGTAGGAGTTTCCAAACACTTAGTCCAGGGCCATTGTGTTTTTCCAAGGAATCCCAGGCTGTACTCTGAGCAGACTTTCCTAATAAGTGACAGGAGTGCTTCTGGGAAGTTAACCATTCACGGGAATGGCCTGGCTTTTACACTTTATTTTTATGATGTAGTTCAAGTAAAGAAAAGTGGGCATAAAAAGTAACTGCAGAGAAGAAATCTAGGTAAACAGTTTAAAAATGGACAAGAATGAAAGGAATTGGCCACTAATCGCTGGGTCTGACTGTGGAATAATCATTTAAAGTTTAAAATGTTCTAGGTAGAAAGTGCCACACCCTCAGCAAAATAACTTCAGTTACATAAAGTGGTTATTTCAATAACTAAAGGCACCTCTGCAAAGCTCCTGGTGTGATGTGAAATCTCTTTTTGTTCCAGGGAGGCTTCTGACTTAACTGGCATTTCAGTCAAATAAAATCAACTGCTAATAAACTAGCCCTCAGTCACTTTTAATTCTGCATGAAACATGTTCAGTTCAAATGCATATTATCACCGATCACTCTAGACATATTCCACATTCCAAAAATGGTGGGCGCGCACGTGCGACAGGTTGAACGAGGGACTTTGTCCTCTAGCAACACCCAGATCTTTTTATCCATTATCTGCTCTGAAGAGTCCCAGGAGGTTTACTTCACCTTTCAGGACACATAGCAGTTTCTTCTAACTCATTTTAAAGTTAAAACATGGCCGCTTGGAAGCTATGAATGATTCACTGGAGAAAAAACAGTGTTATCATTTCTGAGACATACTCTATCTTGTGCACCAAGAATTCTAGCTGTTGTTGCCCGCATGTTGGGGAGTTACTGATTCTCAGGGCCAGGCTCCAGCTCCCGGGCTCCACTGGGTTTCAGACCTGGGGATGCAGCTGCCGCAGCTTATTCTGAGGGAATCTCTGGAAGACTCTCTGCCTCCCTCTGCCTCCTGTGGCCAGACCTTGTGTAAGCTCAGCTGCTCTTCTGCCTTCCTTTCCATGGGTACCAGGGTAGAAGTTGAGTGTTTAAATATGAACCATCACTCCCAGGGGGAACCCCCCCCCCCAGTACACACACTGCCCCAAACAGCTGAGATCAACTAAGAGAAATTCCCAAGGTGTTAACTAAGAGATAATCACCATGTGCTTTATCTTACCACAGCTTCATTCATAAGCCGCTTTACAGGTTCTTACTCTAGTTGGCCTTTACTTACCCTGGACCCTAATGGGGTTCTGAAATTGAAAGCGCAGAACATCTCACTATGATGTTGTAATATAGGGATAATCTGTCCAACTCAAAAATATCATGGGGTTAGGAAAATAGCCTTCACTTTGAGCGAGTCTGCTCCGGCTTTGATGAACCTCACGATCCTCTCAGGGAAAATGCTCTCCCTGGACCCCACTCTTTGCTCTCAATCTCTGCTTCATGTGATTCTCTCTTCAGGTTCTCACTGTGTCTAAAATCAACCTCTTTAATTCTAAAATATCCTCCTGAGTATGGGACAGCGGCAGGGTGGTGTGGTCTGTGTGCAGAAGGTTGTGAGTAGACTGAAAAACAAAAGCCTCTTTAGTCTGATGTAACCTACGTGATCACACTTTCCTTAAAGATTTTTGGGGCTCCTGAGCCCTTCATCTTTTCTTCTGTGCTATTTTATTTAAGTTCCTGTCCCTAGAAGGGGAAATTTAGTTACTGTGATAAATTCATGTATTGTTAAACTCCGTAACACTACCTCACTTTCCTTTTAGGGAAGTAAACATCCAAATTTTCCCCTTGCCCTGTGACGCTCCCTGAGGCTCAGCTCCTGAACGATGATGCAGTAATATAAAGAACTGCAGAAGACATGTAGTAGCGTGCCGGTCCTCTGCTCTGCAGTGCGCACCTTCTGCCGAGTACTTCACATGAGGCTAGCAGGACAAATTTTTCCAGTTTTACCGTGGGACAATGTCTTCCTTCCTTGTGCCTTAGTTCATTTACTTTGTACAGAAAACAGACTCTTTTTCTCAAGCCAAAGGTGGGAAGTTAAGGGGAATGGATAGTTTTGTGGCAGGGCTGTGGCCTGGGAGTCCTGGCTTCAGAAGGCAAGAGGAGCTCTCAACAGAGAGGCCTCTTAACAGACAACCTAACTGATAAAAAAGTTACAGACAAAAGAGAATCCAATAAAAAATTTGAAACAAAAGTACCACCAGGTGTCACTGTAACCCAAAGCACTGTCGGCTGTTTTCATTTGGAAAGAAAGCAAGTGTTACATACACATGGTAAGCAGAGAGCACTGTCTTCATGAGGCTTCCCCCGCAGGTGGGTACTTCACATCCTCACACAATGACTAAAATGCCTCTTCCAAACAGACCAAAAAGGCATAAGCCTCAGATTTCAAAAACATATCAACAGTAAGACACTGCACACTAGACAATTTCTCATGCAGTAGGTAGATCTCTGAAAGTCAAGGCCTCTGTGTCTTTAGTTTGCCTTTCAGTGAAGAAACCTGGCCCTGATCACGTGATATCCGCAGTCACATGGATCAGGAGCGAGAGAGGAGCCCCGTCGCCTGCTCAGCACCTGCGTGTGCTCGGCCCCGCATGGATCTACATCTTAGTGTCACAAAGATGACACTGAAGCTCCCAGAGCTGGTTGCATCAGAGTGATGCGCCGGGAGGTGTAGCCCTTTAATACCCATCCACAGACCATGCTATCACTTTCACACATTTTTCCTTTAATTTCTTAAAGAAATGTTTGCTTAAAGCAAAACTTGTTATACTGAGTAATGGTTTTTAAAGTAGATGTAATATACATGGCATGAAGACGCCAGAGGATGGAGAAATGGGAAATGATACTGTGATATTTAAAATTTCTCTCCACATGTGTCTATATACATAAGTATCTATATTACTATGTATAAATTATTTTCACCAAACCTGATCCAATAATAAATTTAAATTGATTGTGAGAAAGGCAGACGCTTATAGTAATTCCTCTGGTGACATTATAAGACTACAAGGAAATACTACTTCTGAAAAACAACAGAAATAAAATGAGGGACAAATGATTCAGGAGACACAAAGAAGACAAGTAGCAAAGGGCAGACACAACTAGAGTCCATGTAAATGACCAACAGTCTTGGCAGAGGCAGCGGGTAAAGCTGTAAGAATGCCGGACACAGTGATGCGCCCACATCTGAGACTGTGCTAGGCAGTCTGCGGTGACCCCTGTGCCGCCCTTTGCCTAGACTTTAATCTGTTGGGCTTATTTTCCATTAAGATAGCATATCCATCCTATGACACATCCATGCAACTGTGAAGGACAGAGCAACTGCCTTCCCCACAGGGGCGGCACCTGTGTTGACTCTGTCACACCAACCAGTTCACACTGGGGAGGGAAGCGCCATGCACAGCTTCTCAGAGGGCACGGCCCTCGGCACAGGTCCCTGTGCCTCAGTGTTCAACAGTGGCATCAGGAACAGCTTCCAGAGCTGCGAGCAGAAAACTCTCCATGGCAGTTCAAATAACCAAAGACAGAGATCACTAGAAAGTCTGATTTATAAATTGCAGCCAATGCATTTTTGAGTAGGTATTTTACAACTGTTACAGTAAGGTGCTAATATGCTCAGTGCTAACATGGCTGCAATAAATGTGTATACTCAAAGGAACCTAACAAAGCCCTATTTTTTACTTGGTGATACTGTTTAAGGTAATTTGTCCTAAAGAAAAAGTGACAGAAACAAAAAAAAGTAATAGTAATCGTTAAAATGAAAACAGTTTAAGCAGTAATCTGGTGGAGGTGGAGCAGCAGCATCACACAACCTCCTCAGTGCAGCATCTATATAATATTTTAAAGTACACTGTTACTCTAAACACACCTCGTGATCCTATCTGTATGAAAGTGAGCAGGCACTGACGGGTATAGACAAAACCTAGAACACTTAGGCTTGAACTGTAAAGCTGCTTGCTTGCTACACACTAGTTGACTGCTTTCAGAAAAGTAGGAAGGGTGCAAAGATCTCTCAGGTGGTGGACTGTGTTCAGTGAAATGGGAATAGGAGACTTTTTATAGTTTAAGAAAACTCGTGACAATGATTTCCTTTTACAGCACCGTGGGTGGTGGCTATGGACAGGTTTTTGTGGCCATGTATGTTAACTTGACAGAATATTTTCTTTTGATGAAAAGCAGAACACACTAGAATGACGCCAAGGAAAATATGCTCAACTTATACCACAAATTGGTACTAAAGTAGTTTCGTGTTTTGACTCGGTTAATCTTTAAGTCTTTCTAAATGTGTTTATGCACGCAGACTAAATTTACTACAGATCTGAATATTTTCTGTTATATTGAAATTGAAAGTTTTAGCTGAAAAAACAAACATTTTGAACAATCTATGACAAAGAGCATTGACCTTGTTACCTTTGTAAAATCAAAACTTCTAGCTGAACTTGTGCTACGTCCTTCTCAACAAAACAAAACAAAACAAAGCCAACCATCAAAAAGCAAAATCCGTGAAGTCTTCTCCTCTGAAAACTCATGCATTTTTCAACTCACATGAAGGGCGAGAAGTTGGCAAAAGAAACAAGAAGCAGACCCTGTGGCAGAACAAACCCCGCCATCTAGTCACCAGCGTCGCTGGACAGTGGAAGCGTGAGGCCAGGAAGGAACAGAACTTAGAAACTCGTCAGACATGTTTCCCCACTCTGCCTCCTCTCTCCCTCAGGGATGGGAAAAGAAAGCAGCACCGGTCAGAGCTTGAGCAGCGAGCAGTCAGCCTAGAATTAGGCCAAAGGAGGGACATGTGAGATCAAATTCACCACTTACTCTCTGTAATCATCTGATACCAAGAAGTTCAGGGAGAGAAACTGAAGTGCCCAGTGAGGTGCAGTTTCCGCATAACTACAGGTCCCCTTCCGGTTGGGGTCCTGCATTTCCATCCTGGTGAGAGGTCCAGATTCCTCAGTAGAGCTGCTTGGAATTCCGTTTTGTACACTGCTGCTTAAATTTGCAAAACTCCCTCTTTAATTTCTTTTTGAAAACTAAGTTCACATGAAGAGTCAGGAGTCTGAGTGCCCATCTTGCTCCGCTAACTTGGGAGACAGTGGACAAGCAATACTCAGTGTTAAGACAGATAACGCTCATTAAGATAAACCTCCAAGTATTGCCTGTCAAAATGTCCCAAGCACTACAAGTTTGTTTCAGAAAGCTTAAAGGGGGCCAGGGGTTTAGCTCAGTGGTTCTGGCACCACCTTGCAAGTGCAAGGGCCCGGGTTTGATCCCTGGTAACCACATACAACAAAGCCGGGCGTGGTGACTCACACCCACCAGCAATCAGTACCTCATACTACAATGCTGGGCATGGTGGCTCATGCCTGTAATCCTGGGAGGCAGAGGCAGGAGAATTGCTGAGTGAACAACATGAACTACAAAGTGATACCCTGTCTCCAAAAATAAAGCCAAAATACTTAAAGATTTACTATGTGCCAGGCTCAGATCTAAGGCTACACTGACCGAGCAGTGAGTTCCTGGCATAAGTGAACTCACCAAGAGACAAATGCTGTTAATTGGGAGATTAACTCAGCTAGCCCGGGACAGTGAGCCCAAGCAGTAAGTAGCGGGGGGCAGGTAAGGCCCATCTTTGTAAAGTGAAGTTTGACCAATGAGCTGTACCATGTGTGTCTATGTGGAGTGGGGAGACCAAAGGAGGGAGAGTGAAAGGAAAAAAGAAGGGGGGTGGGGGAGAGAGAGAGAGAGAGAGTAGTCCAGGAATACAAGAAAGAAGAGGAAAATACAGCACTAGTGAGAAGGAAGTCTTTTTTTTCCCTTTGGGTTTCTGAGCTTAACCACACATCCTGGCCCTCAGCCCTGGGAGGTTTAGGAGCAGCTTCCGGGTGAGAAGAGACTCTGCCCTATTTTTCCCACTCTTTGGCTCAGAATAGGCTGCACTGGAAAAGGGGAAAAGGAAGCGAGTTAGGGTTAAATTGGAATCATGGGCCAAGTCCCCCCTGGTTCTTCAGCCCACCGTCCTTTTGAGAGCTATACATGGGACATGAAGAACTCGGAAGTCAGGCCGAGAGTTAGCCCAGGTGTAGCATGCAGCTAAACAAAGAAAGACTGTCAGAGAGGGATTGCAAAGGGCCCTTGGAGGGAGAGACGGGTGTTGCACAAGCCCTTCTCTGAAAACTGTCTAAAGAACATTTGACTTAGGCAATGTAGTAAAGAAATTGACTCATTGTTCTGCTAGGTTTATCCCCGTGGCAAATGCATGAGAATTCTTCTAAGGCAGTTCAAAGGCATTACTTTGGAGGACAGCGCCAACTTGGAGCAGGTTATCCTGTGTGAAAGCTCTTGCAAGGGTGCACTTGAATCACTGGCATGAAAAGTTTCTCACTACTAAAGCCGCCCCACATTTGAGTGTCTCAGGGGTTACTGGTTACAGAGTTCACCCCGTTTCCCAATCTGTCTAGACTTTGACAGCACATTTGCCTTTAGAGGCTCGGTGATGTGAAAGCTTCCCTTTTGCACCCACCGTCTCCTGCTCTGCTCTGCCCACCCCTTGACAGCTGCTGCGGCTCCTGCCCACTGTCCGGCCACCTCTTCGGAAGCTGGTAGTGAGGGACATCTCCAGGAAGAGCAGGGACGATATCTGACTGGCTCACAGTTGCAGCTCCAACCCCTTAGCTTAACAAATATTTATTAAATGGGTAACACGTGTCTGAAATCCTCTGCCTAGGATCAGCAGTTATCTTTTCTGAGCAGGGTGTGGGACAGGAGGCAGGCAGTTATCTCTGAGTGTTGATTTTTATTTCCTGTCTTTTAGCCCGATTACAAGAAGAACAGAAAAAAAGAAGCTGCCAGGCAAAGTACATTTGAGCAAATCTCTTAAGATGTGGTTCCGGAAAAGTTTAGTCTGAATCCTGATGCTTTTAGGGGCAGCCTCAAGTCCTGAACAGATGTGCCCTGAGGGAGCTGATGACCAAGAGATATCCGCTTGGAAGCCTTGCAAGGCACCCCTGTGGGTTTCTCTTGGCTTGAGCATTCCCTGTACAACTGATTAACTTTAATCTTTATTAATATCAGGTTTTCCCAGGTTGACATAAAGCTAAAAAATTAAAAATTATGTTGGATGAGTGAATCATGATTCCTGAGGACTTTGACAGATCACTTCGATGGCACAGAGAACTGAGCCATCAGGCACCACAGCCAGGAAACTTCCCACAGAGTAAATGACCCGCAGTAGCCCCTGGGAGGCCCACAGATGTATGTCAGAGACCTGTTCAAACTTAGGTGAGGGAGGAGCTCAAGGAACTGGGGCAAAAGAGCAACTCACATAGAAAAGGAAGACGTTTTAGCTGACAGTAATCCTGATGATTGCCAAATAACTAAGCGAGTTGGTGTGACTGCAGCCAACATTCAGAGACTGGTGCTATCTTTAGAAGTTGACTGTATACATGCACAGGACTTCCACTGGCATTATTCTAAGGACAGCGGGGGGCAAAGAAGCATCAGATACGGACTCTGGTTTTAAGGCCTGACTTAGTCACAGAAAGTTTAGCACTTAGAGCCCAAAGTTGAAACGCAAACCCAAACAGCAGAGGCTCCAATATACTCAACATGTACAGCCCATCCATCCTCTGATGTTTATGTCCAGGGCCTACGGTCGTCAGGAACCCGCTCTAAATAAGGCACATTACTCTCTCAAATAACAGAAATACATCTCAGAAACTGTCTTCTCTGTTTAGCAGTGACAGTTTTAAGTACGATATA
This sequence comes from Petromus typicus, assembly GCA_004026965.1. Lineage (NCBI taxonomy): Eukaryota > Metazoa > Chordata > Mammalia > Rodentia > Petromuridae > Petromus > Petromus typicus. The sequence goes on along the minus strand of PVIR01006269.1, from coordinate 31,244 downwards.
ATTCGCGTCAAAGCATGAGCTCATCTCTGCGCAGGAGCAAACAAATCAAGGCCCCCTGCACCGTCCGGCCCTGACAGAGTGGGAAGTAGGAAAAGGGCCCACAGAAATGTGTCTGCTCTCCAAACTCCACACAGCCAGCCGGACTGTGGGCTCAGAGGGCATAGCCAGGCTTTGGGCCGCTGGCAGGAGGACAGCGACACAGCTGCTTCTCCTAGACGAGGTAAGTGCATCACCGATCCAAACAGCAGCCGGGTTACTCCAGCTCAGGCACTCCATGTCCAAAGACAGTGGGCTGCGCCCTCAGGTGGGGTCCCCAGGGGACACTGTTCGCCCTGCTTTGTGCCTCTATCTGGACTTCTGGCTCACAGGTGGGAAAACCCCCGTGCCATACAGCGGGCACGTGCCAGCCTCCGTCGCGGCCTCTGACTCGAGCCCTCAGGGAAGCAGTTCCTTCTCCGTCCAGCTTGATCCTCAAGTCACAGCGGCTTCTCCAGCCCCCCCTTCCCTCTCACGCCCTCTTCGTGAGATCTGCCTGGCTTTCTGCTCCCACCTCTTCATGACATCCGGTCCTCAACGTCTCCCATCTTTCCTCACCAGGAGACACTCTCTTCTGTCCGCAGCTGCTCACACTCGGTCCCTCCTTCACTGACCTTTTTTCCCCTTCACAGTCCAGCCTCCTCTTCCTCCTCCTCGTCTAAGAAGCCCGGAGACTTCTTCCTCGGCCTCCCGCAGGGTCCCGTCCGGGTTCTCTCCTGCCCGCACCTCTCGCCGCTCACTCTGCAGCACCCTGGGAGCCCTGAGCCCCGGCCCGTGTGCCCAGCATCTGTCTGTCATTCAAAATGTTCAGACGTGCCTTCCTGGAACTACTTCCTGAAACTCACTCAGCTGCGAAGACCTCTATCCGTTCCTTCCTCTCAAACTTCACCTCAAACTCTCGGTAGTTTTCTCTCATGCAACCCTTGCTTTCATCTTTTATCTTCTTTAAATAGCTACTTCACAAAGGAGACTGCACTGTTCCTTGTGAACAAAGGCTCCATAAACAGCAAGTGAAAGCATGAAGTTCACATATACAAAATAGGGCGTATTAGGTCCCGGTTGGGAGATCCAGACTCTGGGGGAACGACGGGGGCTGCTGAGCGCTCTGGCCCAGAAGAGGGGCGGGCCACGTGACAGTGACCTCTCCCCTGAAGTCACCTCAGCTTTAAGGACCAGAAATGAACAAAACCTAAGCATATTATTCAAAACAAGGGCCCTTGTTGCCTTAGGTTTCCTAGAAGACACTACACACTTTGAGCACAGGAAAGTCACCTTTGCTCTGGAGTGTGGCCCCAGAGGACCCGCCCCACCACGGTACCCTGAGCCAGCAGAGGCCGCAGGAAAGGGATCTATCTACCTTTGTGCATCAGCAGATCGCCAACTTTTGTGGTGACTGCTGCGCCCACTCACTTGGCACATTTGACGGGGACGTTAGAACAGGAACAACTGTTGCCCTGAAGACCAGACAGGCGGGAGCAAACAGGGATGTTGACAAGAACATCTTTCCCTCTATTGTGTGCAATTTTAATGTTTCAATAAAAAGCTATTTGCATTTAAAGCTTTTAAAACTAGCAGGTCTTGTTTCACATGTGTGAAAGAAAATAACTATCTGTCTTCTGGTGTGATCAGAGACCCCAGAAGACTTCTGGTTGTTGAATAAACCACCTTTGGAGAGACTGATACTTCCTTACTAATTCCCCCTAAGCAAAACATCTGAGATCGGTATCAAGTTAGGAGACTGCAACTTATTCTTCTGGCGACCGCCTTTCATGGAAAAGGACAAAATGAGAAAAACTTCCCATACACTCCAATAAAACAGCCAAATCCTCCCTACAAATCCACAGATACATTACCCTTAAATACCTTATATTTATGCAGGGGGAGAAAAAGGAAACTTCCTCAGAACCATTCAAATATAAAAACATTCTTCGCTACGTTGGCTTTAATAAAGTCCCATTGTTAAGTACTTCCTCTCAAACTCCTGCCAAATGGGAGGCAGGCTGCTGAGACAGACCAGGACTGTACGACCTCCTCCCTCGCCCTGCGGATGTCAGGGTTATACTCTGGCACACAGACAGATCTATTTTCTATAGAGGATGCAGCTTCCCAGAGATGTGAGGGATCTAGACTGAGAACACTAGACCTCACCAGCCCACTTCCTCGATTGGAAGGGAGGCTCCCAGATCGTCCGCTGCCGGAAACACTGAAATGAAGTCACTCATGTTTAAAGTAACAGTAGTTCCACGATGTGACTATCTCCTCTGAGTTACAGCATGGGACTTTTAATAATGCGGTTCTAGTGGATATTTGCACAGATGTGCATACATCATTATTTATTCTACTCCAATGGACCTCATCCAAGTGCTAGTTTAAAAAGATAAACAGTGGGAAACTGCTCTAGTAATGCCCAGTGAAATACAGCAATTACTTGCAAGAGTTTTAGACAGTTTGTCTAATAAAAAAGTAGGGCACTGTGTGGGAGAAAAGACAGCAAAACTCTCCCAAGTAAGACCAGTTGGAATTCAGATATCCACCTTGGCAATCATATTTGTTTAGTCAGCACACCAGTGTTCTCCTGTGCCACATAATGCCAGGGGCAGTATTCTTCCTAGATGCCCATATGTCGAAAGAACACAGGATCACAGCCCAGCTACATAAATACTATTCCTACAGAAGTCCATCCTTGAATATACAACACTATGTATCTCTGAGAACATCTGTGAAGCACAAGACTTGTCAGTCAGGGGTTAAGGTGCTGAGAAGGTACGAGAGTCATCTCAAAGTGTGTTATTAAGCAGTATCCTGAAGGGCTCGATGTGCCAGCAGAGAGTCAGTGACGGGAGAACGGGGTCTATGTGCTGCAAGCAGGGCTTTGACAGGAAAGTACTCATGGCCTGTCGTCCTGCTCAGCAGTGTCTTGCGCCTTGGTGACACTGTCTCCATCACCGTTTATCAGTTTGAAGGCTTCCTCCGCAGAAGTGAGGGAACTCGGGGAGCATGCATTGCCGTGTTGGAGGTAGCCAACAACAGAAGGGCGCAACTCAATGTAACACAACAGTGCAGAGTCAGATAAATAACGAACGTCTGGCCACGTGGAAGGTCCGTGGGATCCAGAGGAGACAGAGGGACTAAGAGCGCAGCATGCAGTTCTGTGCATCTAATCTCCTGGAATAGTATCTGTGGCTCTTGTGCTTATTCTCTGGTTCTGCAAGGTCTGATTCATAAATATCACTAAGACGATAGTTTATGCTAAACTAACCCATTACCAGGATTAACCCCTTATTATTTATGGTACTCTGGAAGTTACAGGCCTGTTTTCCCCTGAACCAGACAGTCAAATATGCTTAGCAAATATGTTTTCCAATGGTGAGTCTATGATGGAAGTATTGGTGGGAAAATGTAAATATTCTTCCACGGGGAGAGAATTAGGGGCTCGGCAAGAGCAACATCCTGTGTGTGAAGCGTGGAGCTTGGCAGAACTCTGTCCTGGAGCTCTTTTGCTGTCTGCACGCAGATCGGTCACCAGTGAGGGGCAGAGCCCACTGCACCTGGCCCAGTGCAGGCCAGTGCCTGGCACACCCAAGGCAGCGCCCGAGGAGCGGCCTTTGTCAGAATGCACCAGGGAAGCCGGACATCACTGTTATCCCAGTACCCACAAGGATGAAGCAGGAAAGGCTAGTCAGAGACTTGTAGAACTTATCTCCATATAAAAACTAAAGGCAGCAAAGGCTGGAGATGTAGCTCATTGCAAAGGCCCTGGGTTCGATTCCTAGGACAGAAAAAAGAATGCACTAGAGAAAAGTGATCATCTCAGATGCAGCTGAAGGGTAAATGTGGAAGTCTGAATCTCAAGCAACAACACATTGGAGGGCTGGAAAATCTTCACACTACAGCCACGAGCTGAGCGGGAAGCTCCAAGTCACAGTGTGGGCAAAAACATGCCAGGGAAGCGAAGACCCAAGTGTCCTTCAGTCCTCCTGACCTCGCGCTTGGAGGAGGTGGTTCAGCTTTGCTACTTGGAAGATTCAGTTTGCTGATACCTGTTTTAAAAGCTTTTTGGGAAACTGCAAGTGATTTTCCTCTGGTACCCTTGTGCAGAGCACTTGTGAGGGAGAAGTTAGACCCGACGTGGCCAGCTCTGCTGAAATCCCTCCCCTCAGGCCCCACCCGGCCAGGTCCTCAAGGGTCTCTGGACTGAGGGCGACTCAGACCACTGTGACTTCAAAGTATTCCAGGGGAGAAGATACCCAAATGCTCAGGAGACAGCAGAAGCATCTGAAAGTCCTCTGTGAGCAGAGTATGTAATTTCATTCAACAGCTGCTGAAGCTCATTAACTGCACTGGCATGAATGATTCTTCAAAAAGAAAGACACAGACAGCAGCCTAGATGCAGACGCAGCAGGAGCTGTCCCCTTGTCTCTCAGCTTTCGAGGGAAGCAAACACATCTCCGTCATAACATTAACCTATAATCCAGCACTATTTACGTGCGTGGCTTGCTCTGTGCTTACAGAGATACTTCTGCATCACATTTTCAAAATTTGCAAAACATTCCATCCCGGCCCTTGGTCTCCTCACTTGCCGAGAGGCTGGCTCACCGGGCAACAGCTCGGGCAGGCGGGCACTCTCCTGGCACACACCCTGCCTGCTTCACACACCCCTTCCCAGATGTTCCCCAGACTTCATGTGCTCAGCCTGAGGAGAGCTACCTTCAGTGCCTCGCAGCACCTTTTCCAGTTTAAACTGCTTGTGCTTTCTTGTGTGATCTCCAGCGCTCTTCACCTCCGGCCCCTTCCCGAGAGAGCCTGGCTAACTAACTTAGTTTTTCTGTGGCTCCAGCCTCCTCTGTAAATTGATAATGGCACTTCCAGAGCTATTGTAAGTGCTCAACTGAGAAGGATACAAATCCAGCACACAGAACAGAGCCTGGCACGTAGCAAACAATCCATCCCTAGAATTTCATTATTACCCCCAGTACTGAGGACATCGTGCTTGATAGGCTAACTTCACTTGTACACCATCTCCTCTGCCACAGGAACACTGCTGTGGGCAAGGTCTGGCATCCAGGGGAGCACACCGCTTGTTACCAATGCTCCTTGTCCTCCTCTTGCGTGACTCTTCCCCAGGACACACACAGGAAGGCTGCTGGCCTCATGGGCCAGGTTTATGAGCACGTTTCGGCCACTGGGCTGAGCTGAAGATTCAAGAGCACAGACACGGCCTCCTCCTACTTTCATAGGCCTGAAGATGTCCCTTCTCCCAGGAGTACCTGGTGCGGTGGTGGGCAGGCCCCAAACTGTCTCTTCCTCTTTTCCTCCACGTTCTCCTCCAGCAGTTCTTCTAAATGGGTCTTTCCTGTATTCTGTATTCTCTGGGCCAGCGGAGTGGGAAGCGATTACTCCAGCAGGAGGCTGGAGTGGGCGCCGCACTCGGTGCTAAGATGTTACCCTTGTTTCTCTCCGCAGGTGACTGTTGTGGGGCCTTTTGGGGGAGGCTGGGCGGGTGTCAGGTGGGATCTTGGTCAGCCTGGACCTCTCAGATTGGTATCATTCCCCCATACAAGCAACCAGAGGGATCAATATCTTTGTATCTCTCAGCCCCGAATGCGCTATTCTTTTTATAATCAGGCATTCAAAATATACAGAAGCAAGAGGTTATTCACCTTTGTAAATGGTACCATCTGGTACAGTCAGATGCTATGATTAAGTTCCTGCCATTTAAACAAAATTCAAATAACATTTCATAACAGCAAATTCTTCTCCAGTGCTTCTTAGTACACTTCAAATTCACCACTACAGCCTAGCAGTCCCTCTGGAACTGGCCTGTGCTTGCCCCGGCCTCTTTCCTGCTCTGTATGCATCAGAAGACTTTATGGCTTTCGCTTGGTCCATCCTCTGGCCATTTGCACTTGCTGTTCCCTCCACCTGGGAAGTTTAGTTAATGGCTTACATAGTGGGCTGCCTTGGAGAGGCCTGTCTCGGGTCAGAGAAGAAGCCTGCGGTGTGGACAGAGGGGACAGGGGGATTCTTCCCAGGAGGAAGTCTGGGTGTGCATGCGTGTGAGGGTATGTGCGTGTGTTCTGGGGCAGAGGGAGGGCAAAGCTCTTCAATTAAATGGCAGAGGACTAGAACCAGGTTGTTTAAAGAACTGAAAGTCTGCGTGGCCTGAGCTGAGAGAAGTGGGAGACAATTGAAGACTGAACCAAACCAGGAAGACCTTTTTCTCACAGAGGAGACTTTTACCTGTTTATGCAGCTGAGCACTTAACCAATATCTTACTCTAAGATATAGAATAATCCTTCATCATCTTTTAACAAATCCTTCTGCCTCTGCTGGTGTCCTCTTTTCTCCTCTAACCTCACTGGTGCCAGCCATCCTAAGACCTTAAATTTCCTTCAGGGCTTGTGAGCTATCACATTTTAAAATCCAAAACACATAGTTCTTCTTCAACCTAAAACATAACCCCTAGCACTAGAACTACCGTTGTCTCAACTAAATGAAATGACTTTTTAAAGGTTTTCATTAGCTATTACTCATAAATATTCAATTAGAATCTGTACCAATAACATAAATAGATTCTATTCTATACAAAAACAATTAACTGCATTTCAGTAAATTACATATTGATCAGTTAAATTTATACTTTTAAAGTGACCTTACTGTTTTTGGAATTACTAACTTATTATGATTTATTTTTAATTACTCAGAGATTTTAGGAGTCAGTTATGAAAGAGAACCGAGAAAGTCAGCCCAGAACCTGAAGCTGAAGTATTGAAGGTTACATGACTGCTTCAAAATACAGTTGAAATTATTCTATGAATAAACAGTATAAAGATTTCCTAATAACTTTTTCAATTTCTGTCAGAATTTAAGTAAAACACAGATTTACTGGAGTATAATGGAAATTACAGAAAGACAATGGCAATGAGAGCATATCATAAGGAGCACATTTTTTTTATGGGAATTTCATAATGTGAAGATCGTAATTTCAAAAATAATTATAATCCAACATGGCATTTAAAACTTACATAATTTGGGCCGGGGATTTAGCTCAGGGGTTCCGGCGCTTGTGTCACAAGCACAAGGACCCAGGTTTGATCCCCGGTAACCACATAACAATACTGGGTGTGGAGACTCACCCCAGCAGCAGCCAGTACCACATACCACAGTGCTGGGCGTGGTGGCCTGTAATCCCAGCTCTCGGGAGGCAGAGGCAGGAGGATTGCTGTGATGTGGTTGGAGGCTAAGCTCAGGGCCAGCCTGAACTACAAAGCGAGACCCTGTCTCAAAAAAAAAAAACAAAAAAAACTTAGATAATTTGCCAAAATCACATCAAATGTGTACTTAGATCTCTTATGTGCAAAACATAAATACTCAGAATTTGCAACTTTTCCCAGCTCTCTGGCTCACATCAATGTGGTTACACTTGTCGGAAATTAATCTTCCCTTAGCTAGGGCACCAGTGTCTTTACGGCATAAATATCACACATCCTGCAAACACCATGGACAGCCAGAGGCGTGACTGTGGGTGCTACTGTTTTGAGACCCTGAACTTTTCTTTACCTGGTTTTCTGGTTTATAAGTCAGTATGGAAGTTTACTTAGAGTCTTTTGGTACGAACATTTATATTTTTCATGAGTTTAACTCCTTAACTAAAAACCACCAAGTGCCAAGTTGAGAATGGGGTGAGGGCTTGCCAGGAAGTACAACAAGAAGGGCCAGTCTGTGACACATCATCACACTCTGCACTGTCTAATGCTGACACACTTCCCAGGGAGGCATCTTGCATACCGAGATCCCACAGCCCCATTTCTGAAAGAAGGCATGTGGAAACTCTGATGTAGTTGGAGTTATGAAGGTGGCTGCTGACAGATTTCACTCTTTAATTTCTCCAGCCACGTGGGGCCCTAACACCTATGGGGACAGTAAGTGCACATTTAGTGTTCGCGCTAAATGAATCCCCAATGCACTCTGTTTTAATTTGTATCAAAAGCCTCTATTCTCAAAGTACTGCGTCATTAAGCTTTTATAATAATTAGATCTAGAAATGAGGAAAGGCAGATTAAGTATCACTTGGCAACATGAACTTGCCCACCACATTTACACCGCAGACTGAAAAGTGTATGTTAACGAGAGAGCTCGTCTGTGCATAACAACTGAAGGAGCCTATTAAGGAATACTTAATCCACTGACTTTTATTCCTAATAATAAGCACATTTAACGAATAAGATTTTTTTTTCATTTTGCCATTAGGAGGCATGAAAATATAAAAGACAAATAATAATCATGAAACAATCGCACACGATTTAAAAGCTCTGTTCGTACTTGACAGAACACAAGCAACTGTTCCACACTGTTTAACACGTCTTTCTGTCCACTTAGTTTCTGATACTTACTTTGACGTGATACCACAGGAAAAAGACTTTTCTGTTATTTTAGTGAGACTGTTAAGGCTAAGATTTCAGTAAGTCATCTTGTGAGAGAAATAAGTAACATCCTGTTGCTCTTGTAATGCAGGAAAAATATGCAACTTGGAATTAGTCTTATTAAGCCCCCACTTACCACCCAGGAAAATTTGTTTTCCCCTCAAGGTGATATTTAGCTAAAATTTTAGTGAAAGGAAACAAGACAACTCTGACAGCGATCCGCACGCGTGCAGACTGTGCCGGGGCAGAGCTGACACCCCACGGGCACGCGCTCCCTGGGCCTCGGTCTCGCGCACAGGGAGGGCTTACACCTCCGTGATATTTATAGACGGCATTAGCACAAAACCACGTACAGGTTCAAATCAGTTTTAAGGTCAGAAAAACTGCCACTTTTAGATGTTCCTGCACTTCCTTTAGAAATCTCCCTCCCAAGGATATGTCAAGTTTTACTTTGGCAAATTATAAATAAAAACTAAGTGTACAATAGTTTTGTGGTTACTCGATGTGCTGCTATTTTTTAAACACTAGTAACTGTATAGCCACTCAGGTTACAGTTATCTAGCACCCGTGCTGACAGTGTCTCATTCTCGGTAATTGACCTACCACAGAACAAGTAAAGAATCTTGTAGGGCGAATGCGTAGCAGCCCATCCAACAGCAGTTGCTTGGCATACTCAAGGGCCTGGGTTCGATTCCGAACACCACAGAAAGATTTTTCCTAATGCTACTTTATTTTGTTGATCTGAACATTAAATTTTAGAAATTATATTAGTACATATCTGCATGAAAGCATTAAGCAATATTTTCTAATTTATGTAAAGGCCAATTTATTACTTATGTAACAAATAATTTTGCCCATGTAGTTGTAGAAATGAGATATTGTCAGTTTTTTTAAATTGGGATGTTTTTTCTGTAAAATAAAAATATTGCATCTAGATCTTACTTCAACTATAAATAGCATACTGTTGACATCTTAAAGGTGCATTCTGGATTGTTACTGTGAACATGTGCGGCAGAAGACTCAAGATATAATTAATATTAATTTCAACACCAACTGGAATGGCTTTGGAAAGTTTATATTTGCTGGTTTAAGAGTATCTAAGAATGTTGTAATTTTTACATGTTAAATAATTCCAGTATTAAGTGCATGAAGGAAACAGCCAGCCACCAAGAAGTGGAAAACGGAAGCTTCTGAGAGGAGTGAGGTGAGGTGTGGTGTGTGAACGCGGGGGACCGAAGGGAAATGAAGGTCACAGACATAGGAACAGCTTTACACGTTTCTCCAAACCGACAGCCATCTTCCTGGGAAATCCTGTGAGGTTCCCCGGGCACAGCTGAGTTATTTGCTCTGAGAGTTTTCCATTTACCTATAAACAGGCCACATTCTCAATCCAGGCCTCAGGGCTTGACCCAGGACTCCCCACTCGGCCCCCTGCCTTCAGCGCAGCAGCTAACCTCTCCTGGCTGGCATGACTAATTGAGTTTTTCACTTGATAGCTCTGAGTATGAGGGGAAGTCAAGGCACCTCTGTGCTCTGCCCAGAGCGGCTATTAGCATGCCCACCATTTTAAATAATGAGGTGGTCACGCTGCTTCAATGTCACCTCTGATCCACACCACTGATGGAAATTAAGTGGGAACAAGAAGCTATAATTTCTAAATTAATAAAATACTATATGTTTTTAAAATCCTGTGTTTTAGAAGATAAAGGAGTCATCTTCCTCTCTGTCTAAAGGTGTGTTGTTCCTACAGTTTAAACAAATATTCCTCTATTAAGCAAATCTACTCAGAGAGTACAGACTTAACAAAAAGATAAATTAGAAATTAGGCTGTTCACAGAGGGTCATGACAAGACTTTCAATCTTAAACTGCTTTCATATATTTAGAACAAAATTTAATCCATTTACTGTTTTTAAGAGACATACATTTGGCATAAACATTTCCCTTGTAAAGAGATGGTCTCAACCAAAGCCAGTCAGCAAATGCAAGAACAGATTTTTCAAATAAGACTGAGGTAAATCAATATGTTTATTGTAGACACTTAAGTTGAGAACTTCTATTTTATTACTTAAAGACTAAACCACAAAAGAAATAATGGAGGTTTCATTCAAATAACATGGAAGTGAATTAACTCACTTTGGCCTTTAATCTTTCCCTTTTCAAACAATTTAGATTTCATCAATAAATATTTTTGCAAATGGCTTTAAAAAGCACCTGCTTTGAAACTGCAGATAAGTATAAATAGCATGATAAAATGAATCAGTTTCTAGACATATTTTTGAAATGGTGTCCTAGTATACTTTTCAAAGAACAAGAATAGTATATCTCTTTATTTCTCTCAAGAATGCTTTGTCTTTCACGAGCACAGGGTTGCTCCTGAGGGCTTCATGAAGGCAAGGGCAGCAAGCAGCTGCAAACATCCGACTGAAAGCCACCTGGACGCCCAGCTTCCAGTCGAGGATGTTTACAGCCGCTCACTGTCACCAGTGGTGACACTTGTGCTTGTCCTCTGCTTAACCTGACCGAAGGTACCCAGCAGGTATTTCTAGGACGAATAGATCTCTAAATTTATAAAAGACTCGTTCAAACAGAAAGAGTCTAGAAAATATCCCCAATTCAAAAGAAGGCAAGAGCTTCACGGAGGCCTATTATTCATCTGCCAAGTTTCTAGACAATTTGTTGACACCCTAAAGACAACATATGCAAATAACTTTCATCCATTACTGCCGGCCACAAGAAAGAATAGGCAAGTGGCCAGGGTAGTTCACAGGACTCCAATACACATTACATAACCCAAATCTTTCTTTGAGCAAAAGGAGAACATAGAAACAGAATCATCTTAACAGCATAACACGCACATTTAACAGTAAATACTACAGTGAAGTAAATTATCGATAAAAATAGGACAGTTATAAACTTATGAACTCTGACCAAAAAAAGAAAAGACTTACATGCTGCCTTTGCAGATGACTTTTGTTCTGAAATCTGCTCCCAGAGACAACTTGTACAGTCAGCTGATTTTTGAAAGAGTAAGCAACAATCAGGAGAAAAAACAGAAAAGAATAAAGAGGTATATACACCAGACGTGTATCAGTCTGTGGATCAAAGTTTCCCACTGGAAAAACACAGACCCTATCACGGGCAGCCCAGTGACGCACATTAACTGCACATTTGAATGTTTTGAATTCCACCCCCATTCCCTTATGAAAATAAATGAGGAAAACTGAAGGTTAAGCTCGATCAGTGCCTACTTTCCTGAAGTAATTCAAAACCTTCTGAGTCCTGGGGAAGATTAAGCTGATACAAAAAAGTGGGTGTGCCTTTCCCTGAGATTTGGTTTTAGATGAAGTTACCACAAGGCTCTTAAATTGCAGAAGTTTTCAGTAGTTTGTGAGCCAACTCAAAACAAAAACACAATCTTCAGTGTCATGTTTACTGAAACTAACAAACGTGAGGAGCCCCACAAATGACTTTTTCAAAGCAAAGGGTAACTCTATCTTATTAAAGTTAGGAAAGTTAATCTTTGAGGCAGCAGGTGAAAACAAGCTGAATTATGCTGTGGTCCTTTTCTTTATTAACTATGGACTTTGAACTATTAAAACTTCCTAGGGAACCACACTTTCTCAATGGGTCAAGTCACATAGGGGAACAAAGCAAACTTTATCAGTGCTGTGCAATTCTACATTCCAGAAATTCTTCGTACTTGGCGTTCATGCGCCACTACAGACCAGAGCCTGAGTCAGTCATCCAAGCGCCACCCCGGCTACCAGCCTCATGAACTTCTCACCAAGACTCCCACTTCTTTTAAGTTATCCGCAATAGCCAGGCAGGGTCCTCTTTAATTAAAATAGACAAATACCGAAGCTTATACCCTGTGAGGTCATTGTACATCAGTAAGTGTTTACAAAAAGAAAATATTTTCACTCCCATAAATTCTTCTCAAAGTGACAGGTCCCCCACTTGCTTTGGAATCTTACCGCTTTTAAGCAATAACTTTAAATTAAAATGACAGGCGGTAATTGACTAGCACATACTAAGCAAATAACTTCCAATAAAAAGTAATCTCACGAACATGTGGAAGAGATAGCAAAACTTAGCGCAACTTTGTGAATCCAACCTCTCGCTCAGCATTTTATGAATAAACATGAAGAATTCTCCAAAGCATAGACGACCTTAAGATCTTCCTTATAAGGGTTCACAGATGGAAATATGATGCGCCAGTATACTTCATGACCTCAATGTATGTTTTTTCTTAGCAAGGTATAAGCAAGAGAAAATCTATGTGAAAACTAAAGCAAATTTATCTCAATAGAAGCAAAACAGAATTGCCAGTGTGGGTGAGATCCAAGATTAGTTGTTTCAATTATTTGCTTTTGGGGAGAGGCACTCCGCAGTATAGGCCCCAGGTGGAACGATGATTTTCAGAGCTCAAGAGTGGCAGCGCGGTCTCTAGACAGCTTCTTTCAGACCTCCACACCCGGATTTCCTCTGCCTCTATTCACTCTGCGATTCCTCTTCCACAGAGGGGGAGGCTGCGGGACACGTACATTTTGCAAAGGTGACCCAGTGCCTTATTTTATATCTCCCTGGCAGAGAACCACTGATACATATAGAAGGACTGAACTAAGTAAGTTTGTTGAAGATTAATCACTACTGCTTTAAAAAAAAAAAAGGGTTAAAACATCACAGAATAAGATCCATTTGTGTTCAAAATATCAGAGCCTGATTTGTCAGATACATGTATGTGTGTAAATATGGAAATACAGAAAACAACTTATCTAGTGGAAAACTGGGAGCTTCCCGCTGCTTTTGCCTTGTTTCCGGAGCTCCTGAGATCTTCCCACCCCAAAGTGCAGCTCTCTGGCTGTTTGTAGCCTCCCTGCTCCGGTCTCAAAATCTACCCCCTATCAGTTTCACGTTAGCTATCTGAAGACCTGCTAATTTCCTTCTGGCGGGGACAGTTTAGACCAGTCCTAGACGAAGTTTAAAACATTTTCCTAGCTACCCTACATGATCCAATCTTGAATTCATGCAACTGATCCTTTAATAAGACACTTTCTCCAGGCAACACATAACTAAGGACAGCTTAAAGACTAGTCACCCAAGCGCCTCCAACCGCCCGCCGTGCTTCTCTGAGTTCTAAGACATCGGAGTCCTTGCCTGAGATGGCCGCAGCTGGCCAGACCTTCAGCACTTCTGAGCACGTGGTAGAGGTTATCCCGCCCTCCGCCTCTGTCCTCTGGTTTCCTGTCTCTAAGGACACTCCCACAGCTACAGGAATGGACGCTGCCGCCGGAGAAGGCAGTCTCTCTGCCTCCGTGCTCCTGTCCCAGCGTCCATCACCTCCCAGGCCAGCCTCCCCCAGAGCAGGCGTGTCCCTGTGGGCCGGCAGCCCTGCGCCCACGACCTGGAGCCCGGGCAGCAGCGTGAACAGCAGCAGCATGCAGCCTCTCGTTTGTTATTTTGGAAACAGACCCGAAGACGAGAAGCACAAGTGGTCTCCTACAGAAGGCACACCCAGGGCTCACTGCAAATGGAAGTGACCTAAATGCACGCAGTTCTGCACCCGAAAATGAAGTCTTCGCCCTCTAGGATCCATCCTTTTCCACTCGGTCATTTTCACGGTTCTGGGCCCAGTTCCAGGGCTCCGAAGGCTCACTCCATTTCCGCTAAAGATGAGCCTCCCTCTGCCTTTCTCCGTAAGTCACAAGAATACAGACCCTACCTGGCCCTTCCTTGTGAATATGGAAGACAGTAAGAACTGATAGGGAGTAACTTCCTAAGAGCTGTGCAAGACTGTTAGGAAACTCGCATTTTAGGAAAAAAAATAAAAGCATTATCTTACATTCTACAGAGCTTACGGAGTTATACAGGATAATATTCTCTCTAGTCGAGACATAAATGCAAATATTTTAATCAATTAGCCTTCTGCCATAGAATGGTAGTGAAAAACATAGAGAATGGCGCGGAAGTGTGCGTGCCGAGTTCGCAGCTTTGGCGGCGACACAGCCGGAACTCGGCGTGGAGTCGTGTGCTGGGCCTGTCTCGCGGGTCCCTGCCGCAGTGCTGCTGCCATCACACGTGGGCACTGGAATCCCCTCCGTGCCACTCTCCTATTCTGACGTTCCGCTACGGTATAAATCTTTCGGGATTGTTTGTGGAGTAGAAGAGGGCACGGGATTAAACAGTGTTAGTAAATACTTTGATAACTATATTTTCATTATATATTGAGAATAAAAATTTTTAAAAATTAGGAGAAAGGACCCATTGGAGGCGAAAGTAGTTCAGTCACTCACTCCTTCATCATGAACTTCGGGCCAAACTCTCCCTTCACACAGTGCTGACTGACCACTGGCCGGGCTCGGGCTCACCAGGGCGGGGGATTCCGCGGGGTCAGGCACCAGCGCCAGCAGGACGGGACTTTCCGCCCACACCCCGGCCCGGCCCTCCCCTCCCTCTGTGGTCAGCAGTTCTCAGCCCCCCCCCCCCCCCCGCCCCTGCCGCTCTGCGCTGCCTCGCGGGCCGCGGCTCACCAAGCAGCCCCTGTGCTGCGCACGCAGGACAGACCCAGGGCACACCAGGCGCTGGGGGGGGGGGGTCCCTGTAGTAATCACAGGGCAGAATTCGGACTCCGGGCTTTTTACATGACAAAGCCAAGGCAATTAAAATGATAAAGCTATAGTTTCTCAAACTGGAAAAATCCAACATGATCTGCATTATACCTTTAGAATAATTAATAAATTACTTCAGAGGAGCACAAGTTTTTATAATGGAAACTGCCTTTTCAAATATCTATTTTACTTACAAATTTCACAATTGAAAAACCACCATTTCTAATTTAGATTAGCTGTACAAAGCTGATATACTCCTATCAACATTTTTAGAAAGTTATGTGATTGAGGTACTGTTTTGAAAAAGATTACAACATAATCTTAATTTATTTTTAATTTTAAAAAGTATGTATAGGGCCGGGGATTTAGCTCAGTGGTTCCAGGGAATTCAGTCCTCAGCTACCACACACAAGTGTTGGGTGTGGTGACCCATGCCCACCAGCAACCAGAACCACATACCACAGTGCGGGGTGGGGTGGCTCACGCCTGTAATCCCAGGATTTGGGAGGCAGAGGCAGGAGGATTGCTGTGAGTTGAGAATGAGCTCAGGACCAGCCTGAACTATAGTGAGAGACCCTGTCTCAAAAACAAAACAACAAAACAGTTGACAAAGTAATGACTGAAGTTAATAATTGATTTCAGTCTAGAACCAGAGCCGCAATAGATGTGAAGAGGGGATTCGCCATCTTGCAGTCTAGGAGGAGGGTCACGGACCCAGCAGATGATTTGGCCAGGATGGGAAGACAAAGATCGAGGGACCACTTTGAGAAGATGCCTGTGGTGAGTGAGCAGATCACTTACCCACCTAGCTGGAGCCATTTTCTCTACAAATGGAAACTCTAATGTCTACACTTCAGAGAGCTTTCTTAACTAAGTGACTGAGATATGTACTCAAAGAACTGTCTGCCCTTTAGTTATGTTTCCTTATTATTACCTCCTGACTATAATATATTAGAGTAAATGAATGAGGAGAGTACTTACTAGTGGAGACAAACTACTAAAATGTTATTTGGGCTTTTAAACTAATGACATGACCTCACTTAACCTCACTGGATGCCAATTTGCTCAACTTTAATAAAAGGGTTAATCAGATTCTCTATAAAACCCTTCTAGCTATAAACTCCTTTGACTCTAATTCCTTCATTGCTGGCATTTATGAGGTACAGAGGCAATAGGAGGGAAGGAAGATTGGAAGGTTTTTTTTTTTTTTTAATCAAACACACAATCATAGAAGCACACTTCTCTTAACCAGCGTGATTTTTTTCCTTTAATACAAAGAACCAGCAGTTACCATGAACTCATTCAACTCACTTTCCATACCTTCTCACTTTTGAAAATAGAACTACAAAACTGTTGGACAACATACTTACAGACAGTATTAACAGGTGACTTGTAATGCTATCTCCAGAAAAATGTAACATCTCCAATACAGCTCAGGGTGGGAAATGGGTGTCAGGAGCAAAGAAAAGGAGCCTGTGCACCTCATACTTGATGCAAACAGGGCCCAAGTAGCCAGAACATGGGAGCCAAAAGGAAAAGCCTTGTACTCAGAGTGTGACCTATCCCAGGGTCTCCAGACCTCCACACCACTGCGCAGGAGGAAGGGTAACTTCATTTAAAACAGCTCATTCACCTCAAAACCAAAGGCGCCTTCAGGAGAGTTCTGTGAGTTAATTTTTGACTCAAAGTATTTTGGGCTATCAGCAGCTCAGCTGCTCAAGTAAGAATTTAGCTTTTCAACAAAATAACTGTATACCTGTAAGAGAAAAACCATACTTTTCTTCAGACTAGTTAAGAAACAGCTCCTGGAACACTCTACTGTATTCATCTAACTACTACGCAATCAGCACAGCTCGGTGCTCAAGGTGACCTACGAGGGATACTGAGGACAGAAAGGCGCATGTGACCCTTATTTCACTAAGGTCGAGTACTAAGTGGAGTTTGCAGCCGAGGCAAGGTACCTGGGTTTCTTATGGCCTAATGGTAAAAAGATTTGGCATGGTGGCAGTCTAACGTGTCAAAAGCAGAGGACCGGGGGGGAAAATAAACATTTCTGTGACAACAGAAAAGATAGACAAATATGAAAAATAGATAAAAGTACAAAGAAAAGCCCTTTCCCCCCTCTTTATAATTTGTAAGGGTGGTTTACTAGTGATTCTTCAAGTATTTGAGGATCACGTTGTTGCCATTCAATGGTCAGGGAAAAACTCTTTAATTTTACTGATGGACATCCAAACAAAGCCAGTAAGTTTATGTGAACAGCTACCAAAACCAAATTTTCTCCAAACCAACATTATGATCATTTATATTAGGTCAACATTTTGTTGTTTAAACAGTGTTTTCCCACATGCTACTGAAACATCTGCCTTTGCCACAGAGAGCAGGATAAGATGCCAGATTTCAGTAGTGCTGTAAAATGAGTTAATACAAAATTTATAAGTAAGATTGAGGTCATATCTTGGATTTTCTGAAAGGGTTATAACCTGTGCCAACACAATCAAAAATCAACAGTAAGTACTTCCAAGCCTGTGATCTGACCAATAAAATTATGAGACATTATTTTAGGAATATCTAAATCCTAGCCCCACCGTATTCTTCTTCTGTCTTTCGGTTTAAACTCCACAGAACAGAAGTGCTGACTGTGCATTTCACTTAGACTATTAAGAGAAGGACTTATATTCTACTGCACAAGAACAACACCTTATCTTTTAGGAAATGAAGTATTTGGATTCTTTATGGGAAAGAATCAACCACGTTGTTTACCAATCTAAAGTATGCCAAGTCTTAGCTCTTTTTTTTGTTTCAAAGATATTCTTAAAAATCGCCTCTGGTAGTTTTTAAAAGTGTTCCGAGGTCTTAGGGCTCTGGCAATTTTTTAACTAATAAAATAAACAAAGCCATTGAGTACCTGCAGCTCTGCTAACAGAACTGTTTGTATTATAAGTCCCATCCACAAAGGCTTTGGAGGAAAATAGCCAGTATAAACAAACATTACTGAGATAGCAGTGGCATCTCGAAGCAGCACACCCAAGGCTCAAAATGCAGACGGGAGAAATTTTCCACTCCCTCAGCAGCGCTCACCTCCGGACTGAAGCACACCCCAGGCAGAGAAAGCATGACACTGCCTCTGTAACCTGAGGAGGAGGTGTGCATGTGAAGCAAATCAGCAATTCTGAGTTTTCTCAATTGTAAAATGAAGGTATTTGTAATTATAGAGTTCAGAAGATTGAATAAACTAATATTTATAAAGTGTGTAGGACAGTACTTGGTACATAAAAGTACAAGAATTTGTTGAATCAAATGAAAATAAAGACTGAATTCATAAGCCCAGACCCAAATGACAGCAAGCTCTTATGACGACAGCTATACTGTAAACAATAAAATGGCAGGTGCACTGATTTTGTTAATCGCTCATGTATCCGACGGACTTAATGAAAGATTTCTGAAGAGAATAAACTTTAGCTTAAACTTGTAATTTTAGTCAATTTTACCCCTGGGATACCAATCACTCAGAAAGAAAGGAGTGTTTTAGCTGAAGCTGTAGCTCACAAAGTGGAAAGTGCCACTGTCATTCTGGGGCATCCTTATATTCTGCACTGTAATCATTTCCATAGCAAGATGACATTATTTAAGATGCTTTAGTGTATATTCTAAAAAGGGATCATATATAAAGCTAAATGTTTAATGGAAGGAAAGGATATGTATTTTTCAATTGAAGATGGGTCTACAATAAAATAAATATAGTTCCAATGAGAACAGAAAAAGGATAGGACAGTGTTAATGAGAAATAAAGAGAAACTAAGACAAATTATATGACAGTGGGACTAAGATACTTCTTATACGTGTATAATTAAATGATATAATATCAGTTCACACATGGAGCAGAATGCATCTCAAAGATGGAACTACATATTAGCACAGTATAAAATCATCTCATGAAAATGAAAACTCTGGTTTACAGTTTAATTTTCCTACTTAACTGTTTTTAAGATAAAAAGTTCTGGGCTGGGGGGGCCAGCGGCTGTCTCGCAAGCGCAAGGACCCAGGTTCGATTCCCGGTAACCACATAACAATACTGGGTGTGGAGACCCACACCCAGCAGCAACCAGTACCACATACCACAGTGCCGGGCGTGGTGGCTCACACCTGTAATCCCAGCACTCAGGAGGCAGAGGCAGGAGGATTGCTGTGATGTGAGTTTGAGGCTGAGCTCAGGGCCAGCCTGAACTACAAAGCGAGACCCTGTCTCAAAAAACCTAAAAAAAAAAAGTTCTGGGCTGGGGATTTAGCTCAGTGGTTCTGGTGTCTGCTCGCAAGCACAAGGTCCCAAGTTTGATCCCCAGTTACCATACATCACAGTGCCAGGTGTGGTGGCTCATGCTTGTAATCCCAGCACTTGAGGCAGAGGAAGGAGGACTGCTGTGAGTTCCAGGCTTGCCTAGGCTACATAGTGAGTTCAGGTCCAGCCTGAACTATGAGACCCTGTCTCAAAAAAAAAAAGTTCAAGAAAGAGATCTGAGGAGCTGGAGATTTAGCTCAGTGGTTCAGCACTTGGGAGGCAGAGGCAGGAAGATTCCTGTGAGTTTGAAGCTCACCTGGGCTACATAGTGAGCTCTGGGCCAGCCTGAACTACAAGTGAGACCCTGTCTTAAGAAAAAAAATAAAGAGATCTGGAATCTCAAGGATAACTCCAAGAAATGGAAAACATAAGTAAAAACTAGCAACATTTTCATGGTTATTAGAAATATTAAATTAGCAACCTCTAAAACAGATAAGCACATTAAAGATTATTTCCAAGGACGGATTTCATAAACTTAAGACTCAGAAACTTTATAACAGTTCAGTAGATGATTTCTAGGTGATGGTAGTAAAAATGTTAAGATTTTTAAAAGAAACATATTTGTCTCATTTTGTTTACAAATACTTTGTTTACAATAAAATTTTACTCACAATAATTCAAGGAATATAAATATAACCTTTTATGAAAATAGTTCACTTGAGTTCTTATTTAATAAAAGTATTAGCACTGGTAGTTTTAATCTATAGTAATGGAATTTAGAGATTTCTGAAAGTTAATGTTGGAAAACAGCTATTTCTGAAGTGCTGAGGCTCTCCAAAATTTAGCATTGTACCTTGAAAAGTTCCAGCTTTTGCAGGAATAAAAGTACTCTTCATTTAGGCAAGAAATTTCCATGACTTCTATATTAAGAAGCCACGCCCCACACAACTAATGACAGGAAAACATTTCAATTCAGACCCTTAATGATATTCAGCCTGAAGCAAATTTTTAAAAAACAGACTCAAAAATACAAGCACAATTCACATTTTCAGAGAAGAAAGGAAACTTTGGCTAAATAAGTAGCAATTATGCTGAAGAATTTATATGCTAAGCACGGCTGAATGTAAAAACACCAGAGCAGTCAACCATAGCTTTAGCACTTTGAGTATGATTAACAGAATGAAATTTCAAAGGTCAATTAAATGTCAACACACTTTAAAGAGATATTCTTAAAGCTGGTCAATGTATAACGGTGTCTCAAAATTTGAGGTTATCTTTGTCCATTTACACACGATGTGCATCTGAGATATGTACATATATACGCACGCTTCTGCCATTTCACCAACAAGATTATAACAGAAAGCCACTTAGCATCTACTCTAGAGCTGGGAACATTCTAATGATTTTTTTTATGTGATGAAGGAAAGATTATAAAAGAAAACATAACTTTGTTATTTTATAGCATTATTCATTCAAAGTTAAATGCATAATGATACAGTTGCTTTCACATCTGAGATTCAACAGTGGCACGACAACAACAAATATGTTTTTTTAAAAAATCTTAACATTTTTACTACCATACCAAATATATATTTATATATATATTTATATATACAAAACAAATATATATAATATATATATATATATGAAATTATTTGCAGTGAACACGTACAGCTTTTTTCATGCTATTATTCATCAAAGACTATGTCAAAACAACTATTCATAAGCCTTTATATCATTGCAGGTATAATAAATAATCTAGACATGATTCAGAAGTATCCAGAAGGATTTGTATAGTTTATGGGTAAATACTATGCCATTTTATAAAAAAAAAGTCTTGAACATTCACAAGAGGGTGGGTCCTAGGACCAATCCTCTGCAAATAATGAACTGCTAAGATTAAGGATTATTCATTAGTTGACCCTATTTATTCTACTATAGGAAGTCATTTCCAGGAATGGTAATGCTTTATTGTTCCCTAATACATACCATCTTGATATTAATTTGTCCCCTATAAATCTTCCCGCAACTCTTGTGGTTAAAAAACTTGCCAGAAAAGGTATGTATGTGGTATTCACAAACTGCCAGTTTTGGCATTAGAAATCTCTGGGAGAGAACGGATCCTTAAGATATGGAGTGTCTGTCCTGATATTTCCACTCAACAGCACTGCAAGCACCCTAATCTCACTCCCCTTACGCAAGGCCACGTTGTCCTAGAACTTCAGAAGGAAGAGGCTACCAAGACCAGCTGGCCCATTCTTTCCCTTCACAGATCAGAGCTACGGAATCAGCAAGGTCTGGCAGCTTTACCTGACTCACAACAACTTGACACAAGTATGAAAAGCATGCTTTCTCTACCATATCAAATGCTTTGAAGGGGTAATTTTCTTTAAGTTTCAGTAGTGTAACTTAAACAGTTTTAGTTTTTAGAAAACTATTAGGACTGCAACAGTAGGTTATAAATGACCAAATGGCTGAGGCTGCCACAGAAATTCAGAGCAGGGTGAGATCCATAAGAGGCTTACCATCTAGGGAAGCTCCAAGGAGTCAGAAAGTGCTAGGAACACTGGGATCTGCGTGGTGCAAGAGGAGCCCTCGCTACTGAGCTACGCTGTCCATCACACTTGTTTGGAAACTGCGGACAGGCGGCGTTTCCAGTGACTGGACACTGGGTTTATTTTTTTTTTAAGTCATCTGTAAACTAGATGGGAGAGATTCAATTTGATTAAAGGATTCTGACTTAGGAAAACTGACACGAGGGACGTAAAGACTGGCCTAGAAATAGGTGTGGAAGAGACTAGAGGGGAATGAGAAGGATCTGAGATGCTTCCTGGGATATTCCAGTGATATTCATACTTCTTTGGGCTGCGTGTGTAGCAAGTGACTTGATGGGAAATAAAATGTATGAACAGTCATGGAAAGGTAATGTTAAAATTCTGGGGACAAAGATTTCTCTGACCGTGTACCTAGGTGGAGAATCTCCTGAAAAAGCAACTTGAAAACTGAATCCATTATAATGGGATTATAGCTGCAACTCTCAACAACCCCCAAAACCAAGTGCAGGGAACCATTCTTAAACTCTAGAAGGTTGAGGGTTAGTGATAGGAAAATTGAAAACCAGGATCACAACTTCTGAGGCTTCTCGGGTGAGTCAGTGGAGTATCTCAGTGCTAAGGAAGGTGGCTGAAAAGGGAGAAGCGCAGAAGACACAGCACCCGAGTGGTACAATGAACCCCAACTTATGAGCTGTACTACACAGCACACCAGCTTTCCCCCAGCCCTTTCCTGCGCTCAACAACTACCGGATAGAAGAAACGTGACCTTCCATTGTGTCCAGAGCTACTGATCTCCTCCAGCAGCGTCTTCCTTTCCCCCTTCTTCTACAGCAACTCTTCAGAGCTAAAAAAGAAATTTGAAAAAGTTATTATAGTACATTTAAAGCTACAGACATTGACTATGGATGGTATCTGAAATGACAACTGTACGTAATCTCCAAAATAGCTCCTATGAAACAGGTACTATCATCCTTACTTCAAAGTAAGGAAAGTGAAGTGACGGCATCAGCTGCAGCTCAAGGCCACTGTGTAAGTAAATGTTTAGTTAGGATTGGCATTGGGTCTGGCAGACTCCTCGGCCTGCTGAAACTTTCTTTTACACTCTTCCCATCACTGAATATGAAGTCTTCTACATGCTCTGGGGATATTATGGGTAGAGAGATCATAGGGGCCCTTGAATAAGTTTGAAGAAGAGAAAAGCAGGGGGCCTGGGTGTAACCACACACTGGACTTCGAGTTATCAGCTTTAGGACTAAAATCTGCCAGTGAGAGCGAGAGTTTAGGATGATGGCAAGGGGCAGCGTCCCGTTCACATTTGGGCAGTGCTGTCCTTCAGGCCCTCTATCCCGCGGGGCTCATTCTTGGGCCAGCACTAGAAACCTTATCTCACTAGTCGGAGAGGGCAGAAGGGGGGATCGCCAAGCCCAAATCACACAGCTGGGTGGCAGCACACATGTGGGAGGAAGAAAGGCCTGTGAACTCCGGCCTGCTGCCCTCAGCAGCCCAAGCCCTGCTGACCGCAGGTGTCTTGGCTTACCTGCAAAAGCAGTTTGGGAAGGGCTCTCTGGTCACTGCCTAAAAGCTGAGGCCAACAGGTCTAGGATGAGAAGGAAGAAATCAGAGAAGAGAATGGTTCCTAGACGAAAGCCACACCTGTCCTCACACTGAGAAGAAAACTCTAACACGACTTCGTCAAGCTGAGTGTGCTAACTTACTTTTGAAGGAGTTGAAGAATACGTGTTTAAGTTCTGCTCATACAGACTAAGTATGGGAGGTGTCAGGGAGCCTAAAGTCTGAAGAAAACGACAGGTGATTCTGATTCAGCTCTAAGGGCCACATCCTGAGATAACACGAGGCTGCAAAACTAGCAAATCCGAGAACACAAATTCTACACAGCCAGATTTTCAGGTGAGTGATCACTTTTAAATATGGAAGTTGCTTTCTGAAGTTTCCAGGTTCACAAATGTTGAGGCCTTGGTGTTCTCCTGAGGTCACCGAATGAACTTCTCCACAAGCCCTCCAAGAAAGACACACCTCTCTCTCTCTGCAGTCCTCCACGCACCTGTCTACAGCGAAGACCTTGGCAAGATGCTGCTTCCAGCGCTTAACTTACATGTAGTGCAAGTACATGTAGTGTATGGTAGATAGTTTTTCCTCACTGCACATCTACATGACTTTAAAAGGTACTTTGTCCTTCATACAACTGAATCAAAAGGTTTCTTTCATGCCATTTTAGAAACAAATTTAAAAATCAGACAGCACTCAGGTGAAATATTATGGTTCTGATCAGGGTGTTTAATTAGACATCCAATCACAATGCAAACAGCTACTGATTATTTAACAAACATACCTTTTCAGAGGCTCATGCTCTTCAAACAAAACTAGGTCACGAAATGTATTATGGTAAATTAATAATGCTATCTTTCTCCCAGAAACCTTACCAGTTGTCTTTGTCTTTTTCAAAATGTGTCCCTAGTTTAAGCTGTTAAACTTTCAGATAGATACAAGAATTAAGCTCACATTTTCCCCTGCAAGTCTTTCCTTGGATACTTTCTTTTCACAAATGCATAATGATAATTTTGTTAAAGGACAGGAAAGATGAATTTTAATTATTTTATTCTGAGCACAGGATATTTTATTTGGCAAATATATTTAATTTTTATGCTTTTGCACTTGCAGTTTTCAAATCCATTTTTGTTGCTCTAAGTTCCATGGGAAGAGAAAATGTCTCCTGGCAAACCTGCTGTCTAGGAAGACACTAGTGAAAGAAATTCTCACAAAGTGTACATGTAATATTTAAGAGAACTTGGTCGATGCAAAATGTGATTTCACTTTTTATGGAAAAGTGAAAGCTTTCATGATGACCAACAGTTAACACTTCACACTCTTGCAAAACAGTCTGCAATGACAAGAATTTCAACAAGGCCAGACCAGACTTTTAACATTATTTATCAAAATTATACATGCCACTAACACATCCCAACAAAGAAGATTATGTAAGCGAGCTGTCTTGGCATCAGTGGTACTCAGCACAGTAGCTATTTTCAATCCTTCATTAAAATTAGATCAAGATGTGCTCGCATTATGTGTACTGTTTCTGTAAGGAAAGTTTAGAGCACCACGGTTAAAAGTGACATTTTCTTCTCCTCTGTCAGAAGAACCCCCCCTCCCCACACCAACAAAAGTTTTCAGGAAAAAAAAAAAGCAAACCACAAACACAAACACCTGCCCGGCTCACTGCCTTCCTTGCACAATAAACGCCTCGTTCTCCCCCAAACTCAGTTTGGAAGGCTCCCTGGGGACACCTGCCACTTCACCCTGAGGCTTGCTCTGGTCTCAGCCTGGCTCCCAGGACCACAAACGGTGCCCGAATGTCGACAAGTCTTTCTCGTAAAATAAGCAGTGGGCAATTAGTGTTCACTGAAGATGGCCTTTAAGCATTCATGTTTTAAGACAGCAGACCGAAAAGTTACTTCTGAGCAGGCTGAGGGGTGAATTCGTCGCACGTAATTACACCCCGGCCTAGCGCTCCCCGGTCCCGCACCTCCCGAGGCCCAGGGGACCGCTCCAGCGCGGCGGTGCGGCAGACGCCGAAGAGCGCTGGCTCGGGAAGCCGTCGCTGCACTCAGCACGCGAGGAGCCCCGAGGGGTCAAATCCGCTGACAAGGTCAAGCGGGGCCCGTCCCGGGAGGGCTGTTCGCGACCTCTAAGCCTCCCTCCGGGCAGGGGTCCCCGGGGCCGCCCGGCAGGCCGGGCCCGGCAGCGCGCCGCCGGCTCCGGAAGGTGCCGAGGCTCCAGGCGCCGTCCCGCCGCGCGCTCCGCAGCGCACTCACCGCGGCCAGCCGGTGGCTCCGGCCCTGGGTCCGCCGACGCCGAGTCCAAGTCCGGAAAGTGGCCGCGCCGCCCGCGGGCACGGGGCCGCCCCGCCGCAAACTTTTCCCGGTCCGCGGCGGCCGCGCCCCGAGGCCCCTGCGGGGGGCGCTCCCGCCTGGCAGGGGACGGCGCCGCGGCCGGGGCGCGCAGCCCCGGACACCGGCGGGCCGGGCCGGGCATTGTCTCCGCCACTCGGACGGGCCGGAGCGGAGCGGGCGGCGGGGAGTGGCCGTCCCGGTCGCGTCGCCGCCCACCGCGCTCTTTGTGTCTCCGCCTGACAGCTGAGGGCGGCCGCGCCGGGCCCCGCGTCCCCTCGGCGCGGCGGGCCCACCGGAGCCGGGGCGCTGACGGACGCCGCCCTGAGGGCCACCGCGGCTAAGACCGGCCGGCCGCGCCTCGGCCCCGCGCGCCCGGATCCCGCGTCCCCGGGAGACGCCGCCGCCCCGCCGCCGCGCAGCTCGGACCCGCGGCCGGCGCCCGCTCCGCGGACAGGCGCGCTAGCCGGGAACCCTGGGGACCCCGCCCCGCCCCCTGCCCTGCGCCCGCCAATGACCTCGGCCTGCAGGGGGCGGTGCCGTCCAATCCGCGGTCGCAAGGCCCGGCCCGGTCACTGGAGCAAGCCAATGGGGAGCGACTCCGGCAGCTCGCCCGCCCCGGCCCTCACGGACCGGCGGTGCGGAGCCGGGGGACCGACCCGGCTCGGCGCAAGTCGGGTGCGGGGGGCGGGTCGCAGAGTCCGCCTTGGGCCTGGATGCGGCGATCGGAGAGCTGACGTCACGGGAACGCCGGGCGCACTTTGGTAGTCTCAGAATCCCTTCCCTCCGCTCCAAAGCCTTTCCTGGGCAAAGTCTGCGCCTGGAAACGGTCCGGAGACATCTTCCTCTGTCAAGTGTCCAGCCGGGAGCGCGGCCTTCCCAGCCGGGACGCCGCTCTGCGGTTCCGCGGCTCGCTGCAGTCCTTCGTGGCAGGCGACCGAACTCGGAAGCGCAGCTGCTTTTCTGCCCTGCTCCGGAATGCAGTGTCCTTGCCATCCTAATCATTTTTGTCCTTTTTGAAAGAAAACTGCATTTTAAAAAAAATGTGAGTTCTGCATGCAAAGCACTTTTAACGTGAGCTTTATTTCTGTAATCACATGAACGTCTTGGGGCAGGTTAATTGAAATACCCGGTTAGAACATGACAGTAAAGTAACGCATAGTAACACATTTGCATACCTCAAGTAAAGTAAAATTGCACTTATTTGTATACTTCAAGTAGTATCATGCTCAGTTTATTTCTTCTGGTGAAAAAAACGACCGAATTAATTTAAAGTATTTATGTAATTATTCATTTGTTTGTGGTACTGGGGATTGGACCCAGGACCACCACACTGAGCTACATTCTCAGGTTGTTTTATTATTATTTATTTATTTTTATTTTATTTTATTTTTGAGGCAGGGTCTCGCTTTGTAGTTCAGGCTGGCCCAGAGCTCAGCCTCAAACTCACATCACAGCAATCCTCCTGCCTCTGCCTCCCTTGAACTGGGATTACAGGCGTGAGCCACCACGCCCGGCACTGTGGTATGTGACACTGGTTGTTGCTGGGCGTGAGTCTCCACGCCCAGTATGGTATGTAGTTACCGGGGATCGAACCCAGGTCCTAGCGCTTGCAAGACAGGCGCCGGAACCACTGAGCTAAATCCCTGGCCCCTCTTCGGCCTCTTGAGTGCATTGAGTGCACGCTATCTGATACGCGGTTTTGTTTTGCTTGATCAGTTTTCTCTCAAACTAGATGTGAGTGAAATATCTGCTTGCAAACAGGACTCGATCGGTTCCCGAGAGCCGCTTGTACCTCCAAGTGGTTGTAAGCCAAAACCACTAGGATCTGGATCTTGACCTTGGTACATGCTATAGATAACAACATGCAGATGAATCTTCCACGACCCTAAAGTAGTCTAAGGTGTTCGTATGTCAGGTCAGTTGTAACCTGAGGTGCCTGTACTTCTGAGCCAGGTGGGAAGCTACATATTGATAGTCTGGGTTTGGTAGGAGGCTGAGGAAGGAGAGTCCCAGAGATCAGAGCCCAGGCTGGGGCTCCACACCTGAGTTTCCTATCTCAGAATTGGAAACAAACAGAGCAGTACTTTCAGGAAGGCGTTCCCTCTTTTCAAATAGAGAAGACGTTAGGAGAGAAGACAAGGATGGTGTATTCAGGAAAGAATTCTGGGTGGTCAGAGTTTGAGGAATTTTGTTCACTGCTAGTTATTTATCATTCTCGAAAACAAGATGCTCAAAAACATAATGCCCATTTTAATATTCTTCTATTCATAATATTTTCAAACATATGCAAGCTTCAGTGATACCCATATAGAAAGCAATGTATCCTGTGTCTGCTAACATGCATGCTTGTACATGGAAGTTATTAATGGCTGAGTTAAATTTACATCCATCTAATTAAGTATGAAATTTTAAAATTTGCAGGCATTTTTAGGGATCACTTACAGGTTTCATGCTCAGTTTTTGAAGAGGAAATTAAGTGTATATTTTAAGATACATTTCCATGTGTTATAATGTTAATTTGTTTACTTTTTCTGAAATATGCAATCTAGTGTAGTCTATTACTTCAAACAAATGTACATATGGCAACACTAGAATGTGAAATTTGCTGAATATAATTGAACCAGCAGTTGTTATTTTCAACTAATTAACTGCGCATATTTTGTTTTCTGAGTGAAAACTGCAGAAGAATTGATTGAGAGCATTCCAATACTTCTGACTAACATTTAAATGCACTTTATTGGCTCCAATTAAATACATCTTATACCATATCAACAGGTCATAATTTATTACTTATTCTGTATGAATGAAATGTGTCTGCTGGATAATACATAAAGAACACATGTGCAATGATAAATACCATTAGCTTCCTCAAACGTTTTTACAGCAGTCATATATGTGTTATTGATTGTGTAGATATCATTTTACTTTTCAGCAATAATCTCCATGTACTGCAATTTTCCTTTCTTTTTCTCTAACCCAAGGGCTTTAGCAATATTTAAAAAAATAATTTCAGTGCCAGAGATTTAGTTCAGTGGTTCCTGCGCCTGTCTTGCAAGCACAAGGATCTGGGTTCTATTCCCCCTGGTAGCCACATACAATACTGGGTGTGGAGACTCACCCCAGCAGCAATCAGTACCACACACCACAGTGTCGGGAGTGGTGGCTCACGCCTGTAATCCCAGCACTAGGGAGGCAGAGGCAGGAGGATTGCTGTGATGTGAGTTGGAGGATGAGCTCAGGGCCAGCCTGAACTACAGAGCGAGACCTTGTCTCAAAACAAACAAACAAAACCCCAAAAAAATTTCAAATACAGTGAGACCTTGTTTGTTTGCTCTTTTTATGCTGCTCTAGAGAGAGAGAGCTGTCCAATGTCAATTTTTCTAGAATAATAGGTACGGAAGAAAGAGGCTTACATTTTTATAGCTCCTTTTCATTTTCTTAACGTCTACATGAATCTAGTGAGTCAAAACAAAGAGCAAACAACCCCAAAAGACCTCAGGCAAGACTGTTTCTGGGTTTTGAAGATTTCACTGAAAGTTTGACCTGGAACCTCAGGACTCATCTTCTGCCTTCCGTCATCCTACGACCAGAAAGTCTACATGATCTATTTCGTGGTTCCAACCTCAAACCATCTTGATTCTTGCCCGTGCTTCTCTCGGGAGCAAAGGAAATCCTGTCCGCTTTCCACAGAGGTCTTGAGCACTGGTTTGGGGGCTCACACCCCTCACACTCGTGGGGGAGTTGTGACCTCAGAGCGAGACAGATAACCAGGTACTTGATTGCTGTGCAGTTTGTAGCCAGAACCTGGTAACCAGCTAAGTTTAACTCTTAGATCCAAAAGGGAAAATGAGGAAATTTTCACATTGTGTACATTTATGTAGTGACGGCTGTCCAAAGCATGGATCAGAGTAGTGCTTATAAGTAATTTAGAGACTTTAGGCCATAAACCCAGCCTCATCCAACTGAGTTAATTGTCTTGTGATCCCCACTTACCCTTTGCCTTTTCTGCTGTGTGACTAGAACCTATGCTGTTAAAAGCCCACGTAACAGTCTTTCAGTTATGTTCACATAAATGAACTGCTTCCATTTTTATAATGATAAAATGAGAGTACAGATAGAACATAGATAATGATTATCATGCTTATTTAAAAGCTGAGAGGTTCTCATGGCGTGATTGAGTTCCCTTTAAGTATCCAGAGTTCAAGACATCTTTTAATATAAATACAACACCAAGTGTACCTCCTCTTCCTTTCTAGGAAAAGTTATATGATTTTTAATGACATTATGCTTGCAAAAAACAAATGAAAAATTAAAACTTATTATTGTTGTATTTATTTTAAGATAACTTTGGAAAGCAAATAAACTATGTCCCAATGCTTTGGTTAGAGTTCAGATAATTTCCACAAATTCGAATAGCACTGTACATTATAAAATAAAACTTTACATATTAGGGATGAGATTACCAAGATAACAAGTGTTTTAATTTTGGCATGTCCTTTAATTATTCCAGGCAAGCTTTTTATACCCATCTTACTTATTATCAAATGGTAGTAATCCAAACATTTATTCAGCTAATGCCTCACACATACACATATACACACATACAGACACAGACCACACACAGACACAGACACACACACATACACACACACACACACACGTTTGCTTTTCACATAGTGACTAGTAACGGAATTTTCCTTGCCTAAGAGTATTTGCAATGCAACCTACAAGTCCACTGCATTGACTTTCCTTTTATTCAAGATGAAATTACCTTAACAGACCTCCTAATACATTCTGTAACAGACCCAATATTTTCCTGAACTTGTACAGAAAATCAACAATGAATTACATATAAAAGTCTCTGGCTCCAAAAGCTCAAAAATGAGGCTTCCTCAAATCATCTATATTCCAGATACCTAATTCCTTTTGCAACTTTCCACAGAATCTTCTCCATAATTTTCATTCATTTCTCAAGCTATGAAACTCACAATTAAACACATTTTCTATTGAGCTTTCTGGTGTGCTGAGTCAGTTTTAAATGATACAATTACTTCATCCCCAAAAAAAAGCACAAGCACTTAGCAAGCACTGTCTTCTTGGTAGATCTTCCCTGGCATCTGAGGGAACCGGAAGCATAGTCATTCTCAAACATATACAAAAAAATCTATATCATCAGTTGCTGTGATATTCATAAAATAATTTCATTGATATTCATTGTATTTACTTTTGTAAGACTACCATCTATATTTCTGGCTAATATTCATGTTTAGCACACCAGGGTCCTAGGTTCCATTTTATTATATCCATATATGTCACAGTTGTCACTTCTCAACATATATTGAAATCTTATATTTATTTTAAAATAAATTTGTGCCAACTTTTTCCTATAATATTGCCATTTTTTCATCAAAACTATTCACAGAAATCAAGA